>PVKS010052791.1:0-10623 GCA_004027875.1 Aplodontia rufa
CTAGGGCATCAACCTTATGACAGCAACCCCAAAGCACTCATTCATTCTACCAGTCAGGAAGTGACCATTCAAAAGACCTTGAAACAATTATGAACCTCAATTCTCTTAAGGCCCAGTGTCCTAAGCACTAAAATCCCAACAGACACTAACGGATCATATACACAAAGTTTTTGAAATTTACCTTTGGCATATCCACTGTTGGTGTCACATGAACCCAAGTGTTCTTTCCACAAGGAAAAGCACTTTAATCAAAACAAAACACAGCCAAAACTCCCATATACCCTGCCTGCCACCATAGTTGGGACAAGGAGGCAAGCCAAATAATACTCTGGGTTATGTCCTCATGTAAGAAGAGAAAACAATTGGGTCCCTTCTACAAGAAGAGGCATATTGTAATTGATTTTGATTAGCTTGGATTATAAATTGGGTCCTAGAATATAGCCTAGGAGCTGTTAGAACACTGAGGCTAGAAGCCTGAAAAATTGGTCCCTGTCCTATGGGTGGTTACCAGGGATATGCTTAGGATTTGGATCCTGAAAGGTGTGTCAGGACTCCAAAAATTCCAATAGTGTTATCTATGGTTCCTAGTGAAACAGAGGGGCATATCAAGAAACCTGAGTCTTGATGGGTTCTGTGGCACACCTGAGAGAATTTTAGCATAATAGAGAGAGAGTCAATCTGCTTGGTTCATGTTTTGGAGATTAGTAGGCCACCTCTTTCCCAAAGACCTTGGATCAAAACAAGACTTCATTTCAGTATCCAAGATATACCTGGTGAGGGTTCCCTCTACCATCAGTCCAAGTCACTTGGGAATTGAAAGAAGGGGACATTTTAACTAATCTGGATGAACTGGTTCATATTCCATGGAGAGAAGCTGAATCAGAGCTTACCCAGCATTCCTCAGTGATGAAGGGAATTGATCAAACCTCCTCCAGTAAGCCTGTCACCCTTATCTTTAGACCAGCAATTGCTCTAACCACTGTTAACTGGCTGACAGATGCCTGAGATTTCTTTTTTGGACAGACAGACAGAGGTTTTTCTAAAAGGTGTATAGAACTCTGGAAAACAAAAGTTATAGTACCATTGGTCCATTTTATTCACGTTTCTGGGGATCATAGACCAGCCCCCAAATCTGAGACTCAGCTGCAAAGTTTGAGTTCTTTGTCTTGCAGATACAAAGAATAAGACTCATGGACAACGAATGGTAGAGTAAAGTGACAATTTATTTCCCTTTTAAACATAGAGGAAGTGCAACTCCCACAGGGAAGGAGTCCTGAATGGGTAGCATCTAAATTGCTGCTATCCAGGGGGTTGTATGTACATGCTGGAGGTAACCTTTGAATCTATTGGTTAATGAGTTTTGGGGAGGAGAATTTCTTCATCCAATCAGGGTGAGACATTGTAGCTGTAGGATCCTTTCAAAATATAACTTTAATGGTAGAAATCTGTTTAAAATACTCCATTGCCTTCCCATTGTTCTCAAAATTTAAAAAAATGTGATAGTTTGCAAGAACTTGATTGGTGTGATCCTTCCCATTTCATCACCCTTGTACCAGATACCATGATTGTTGTTCCCTTATTTCCACATTGACCCACTTTCTGGTTTTTGTTGTGTTTTGTTTAGATGAGTGCCTGCTTTATTGTATGACAAGCCATTGCATATACTAGTCCCTTTGCTTGAGATATTCTACACTTATTTCTCCAACTTGATACCTACACACTTTTCAAGTCTTGGTTCCAATATCATATTCAGGGAAGACATTCCTAAACTCCTAGATAAGATAGTGTAAATAATATCACTAAGTTTTCTTCCAGAGCACATAGTAAATTGTGTATTTCTTTTTTTTTTAATTTAGAGGGACAGTGATAGAGAAAAAAAAGAGAAAATCAGTTTTTATTTAGTTTTTCATGTGACTTCATTGCTCCAACACTTCACTGTGTACATGGTGGTAGGGTTTGAATACATGTCCTTGAGCATGTCATGCAAGTACCATAACCACCAAGCCACCACTCCAGCCCCTAAATTGTGTGTTTCTGAGAGCATTCAAACTTATATTGTTCCCCACTTCACTGTGAGTTTCTTTAAAATACATTGCCTAATTTTCCCCCAGCTCTGCTGAGTTAGAAGTGACAAATTAAAATCATATATATTCAACATATAAAATGCGATATTATACATGTTCATATTGTGAAATGATTAATGTGATCAAATTAATTTGTACATCTATCAGAACAAATAGTTACTGTTGTGTCTATGAGAGGGTAAGGTCACTTCATATCTATTCTCTTAGCAAATTTCAGGTATATGGTATAATAATATTAACTACAGTCACTAAGCTGTTCATTAAATCCCTAGAATTTATTCTTTTTATAACTAAAAGTTTCTATCCATTGGCCAGCATCTCCCTATTTTGCTTATCACTGAATCCCCATTACCTAAAAATGAACTGAGGAAGTCAAAAATAAAAACCTGGGTATTTTCCAGTATGAAGCTTCTGAAATTACACAGGATTATTACAGATAGAATTCCGTACAGAGAGGGAGCCCTTGAGCCAGGGACTAATTTTCCAGGAACAAGAGTGTCAAAGGGAGTAGAATGACTGATGCTAGTGAAATAACATCTACATGAAGAAATAGAAATAAAAATGTAACAAATTGCTTTCTTATTCTAGAGACTAAGCTAGCTAAAGGAGCTAAGAAGGGAGAGATTAAGGGGATATCATTGCAGCTGGAGGGAGGGAGGAGGGGAGTTATCAAGGCAGTTGGAAAACCTCAAATTCCATGAGAAGTCCAAATAACGTGGGAGTAAAGTAGGGGAAACATTGGAACAGGGAGTAGTCAAAGGGGGTAGACCATGGACTAGGATTAGCCTTCACTTACTTTGTCAATATCTATATATTCATGAATGTGAAACAATTCCTTCCAATATGTGTGGCTATGTTGAATGAATAAAAAAATAAAAATTTAAAAAAAGGAGTTGAAGTTCTTGACCAAGGGTTGAACCAATAGCCTTGGCACTTTTCCAATACCTAATTGTCATAGATTCTGATCAATAGCATTGGTATTTTTCTAATACCTGATTAGCATAGATATTGATTAATACCCCTACCCATTATGTGTATAAGCCCCTAGATTAGTACACTTAAGTGGCAATCATTTTCCAGTCCCCTCTTAGCCTGGAAGCTCTATCTCTTTCCTACTCTTTTATGTTCACTTTTTAAAAAAAGTTTGTGACCAAGCATTCATAATGAGCTAAGATCTCGTTTTTAATAGATCCTACTCTAACTTAAAACTCTTACTCTAAAATTTTGCCTGGTTTTATTTTTCTTTATTGCTGCTACCATTCTCTAAAATGATTTGAAATATGTATGTGTTTCCTATCTTTTCCATATTACAATGTAAACTTCCTGAGGCCACCGGCCATGTCATGTTTACCACTCTATTCCCTGTATCTATAATGTAAGACCAAGTAGGCTTCAAGAAAATGTGTTCTCAAATGATTCTCAGTCCAGTGATGGATGTTCACCCTAGATGATGCTTCTACCTTTTCAAGTTCATTCCATATATAATTGGTATCATTTTGCCAATTTTAGTTTTTATAATCTGATGCTTTCTCATATTTTTGCCGCATATCTGTCTACATATTTTCCTTAGCTCTACTTTCTTTCACTTTCCAACCAATGTCCTCTCTACTACAAATTATACTCAGAACAAGATTAGAGTCACTTTTCATTTATTTTGATGTAAGTACTTTGAATGACATTTGCGTGTGGTAAACTTTGAACCTCCTGCTGACTCATTGTATGCTTTGAAAAAAAAAAAACCCACTCATCTTCTTCCTGAATCCACTGGGTAAATTTATGGTTACAAAAAAATAAATAATAAAATCTGCAGGAAAAAATGGTCTAAGTGCTGGAACTGTGGCTCAGCAGTTACAGTGCTTGCCTACCATGCAGGAGTACACAAGTTCAAACACCAGCACCATGTACACAATGAAGTATCAGAGCAAAAAAAGCCACATGAAAAAACTAAAGAAAATTGTTTCTCTCTTTCTCTCTTTTTCTCTTTCACTGTCCCTCTCTCTTAAGAAAAAACTGTCTGGGCATCAGAAGTATTGGTTTTGCCTTGATTTCTAGTCTCAAAAGTATGATAGAAAATTTTAAAAGAGAGCGGAGTTTTGAAAGTATTTTATCATTATACTCAACTTTTAAAAATTTTGGATTTTGAATGTCGGAACCATGAAGTGTCTTTCCAGTGTATTATTATTAATACTTCTACCTGTAAAAAAGAGCAAAAATGAGAATCAAAATGTGACATTCCTAGAAAAATTGATTTTAAATCCTTTCTTTGGAAGTTACCACATCACCCCTGGTCTTCAGCTATCTTCACTAAAGAGTCTTTGTTTCCTTGAAACGAATTGGTCATTTCAAGTTCTTCCCACAGAAAAGTCTTTTTGGTTCTTTATATTTCATTGAAACATGTCACTTGTCTCCTTTGATTTGTTCTTAGTTCTTCATTTTTTACTTCTTTTGTCATCCTCTATGTCATAAGTAATCTGCCACCCCAAATCCTTTAATATATTTGTCTACCAGCATTTATTTTCTTGTCACATGTACTCTTAAGAAATCCATTGATTTTCCAGTTTCTATACTGTGTTCCTTACTTTGTAATTTTTTTCTTGAATTTAAATTATGAATATATTCAATCGATTAATTCCATTTTCTATGCAGATTTTACCTGGCAGTAATAGAAAGGTTTTGGGGGCTGGAGCAGTGGCTCATCACTTATGGTACTTGCCTGGCATGCGCAAGTACATGAGTTTGGACCCCAGCAACACGTACACAATGAAGTGTTGGAGCAACAAAAGTCACATGAAAAACTAAATAAAATTGACTCTCTCTCTCTCTCTCTCTCTCTCTCCCCCTCTGTCTTTCTCACTGTCCCTCTTTTTAATATATATATATAGTATATAACATATATATAATTTATATATATATAAAATTTTTTGAAATTGCATCAGACCTTGAATATTAATTTAAGACACAATTGATATTAATCTACTGGGCAAACTTTCACTAATTATTATGTGCTTCATCATGGTCCTAGAATCTTACCCTTGGCACCTTTGTGCATTAACCAAACATCACTCATCCATCCACTTTCTATTTATTTATTGTTTTTGTTAAAGAGAAAGGGACAGAGAGAGAGAGAAAAGCAGAAAGAATTTCAATTTTATTTATTTTTTCATCTGGCCTTTGTTCTTGACACTTAGTTGTATATGTGGTGCTGAGGTTCGAACCCAGGTCCTTGCCCATGCCAGGCAAGTGCCGTAACCACTAAACCACCACTGCAGCCCATCCTCCTTCTATTTAAACTCTATTATCTTAGTTTCTGAAGTTGCTTCTTCTCTTGTTTTATTTCAGTTTTTCTATTTTCAATGACCTCTTTCGTAACTTACTACCATTCTCAGTTAGACTTTGTCCTCAGTCCCTTAAATATTCCTATAATTTAGAACTTAACTGATCCCATCTGCATCTCTTTATAGCCAGCATTCAGGCTATTTGGTCATTAGCCATGTTGCACTTATTGTTAAGTTTTATTCACTGTTTTATTGTGATACAAATAATAGAGGATTTATCATCTTAAATCATTTTAATAGCAATTCACTATATTAGAGAATCTAGGTAAAGACTACTGAACTATGCCAATGATTATCTCTAGATCAGGCTTCTTTATTAAACTTCAGACTCAAAAGTCCACCTACTACCAACTACTACATAAATGTGCCACAAATAATTCTAACTTGGCATACTCAAAATTGATATTCTCATTGTTTTGAAAAATCTATTCCTCTTGCTAAATTCCCTATTTTGGTGGAATGCCACTGTCTACCAAATTGGTCAATTTAAAAATCAGAGTCATCATGACAATTTCTTTATTCTTCATTATTTAGCCTCACCCATAATTACCAATCCTATCAATCTTGTAGAACAAATAATCCTATAATTTCTGATTCAGTACCATTATTTGGTTTTCCTCATTCATCCAGGTATCATCTTCCACAAAGCCTCCTCTTTAATTTCCCGGTCTCTATCAAGCTATCTTGCATACTGAAAACACACTTTGTAACTTGCCAATTGTGTTACATTAATAAAGATTTGTAGTAATTACCTTTCTTCTGTAGGATAAAAGCTAAATTCCTTTACTTGTCACACAAAATATTTCACAATTTGGTGCCTGCTAGCCAGTTTAGGTTGTTTTCTATATGTCCCCACCTCTCTATTAATAAACGAAATAATACTAAACTATTTGTGGCTCCCCAGTCACCAACTGCTGCCTTTATACTTTGATATGTACTGTTCCCTCTGAAAGAAGCACATTTGTCACCATTGACTCTTTGATAAATTTATATTTAAAGTCTCAGCTCAAAATATTTTTGTGAGCACTTTCCTTTTCTGCCAAGACCCCAAGGGAAATGCAAGTATGTCTGTTTCCATAACACTGTCTTACCATTTATCTCTATTTCAATAAGAATCCTAATAATTTACTGAAATTTACTATTGGCATATGTGTCTTCCACTACTAGAACAGAAATGTATTAAATGTAAGAATGTTGCCTTATTTTCATAACCCTGGTGACCCATTTAATAGTTAAGATGCTTTGGAGTGTAAGAAATAGAACTTGCAATCAAAATGGCTTTAAACACTAAGGTTAGGGGCTGAAACGGTGGCTCAGTGGTTATGGCACTTGCCTGACAAGCATGAGGATACAAGTTCAAACCCCAGCACCATGTACACAACGAAGTGTCAGAGTAGTGAAGGCCACATGAAAAACTAAATAAATTTGATTCTCTATTTATCTCTCACACACACTGCCCCTCTCTCTTTAAAAAGAAAAAAAAGAGCAAATCTCTCTCTTTATTAACAAACACTAAGGTTAATTCAGTTCATGTGACTGGAAGTTCAGAGGTGAAAGCAGGCTCTAGATAAAGTACAGAGTTCTAACTCTATTATGATTTTCTTTTTTCTGATTTTCCCTCTGTATAGTTTTGACCTGCTCACTCGTTGCCTTGCAGGTTCCAAATGACTGCAACAAATGGTGCAACATGGTTTCTTGTTACAATGAGAGAGAACTCCTTACCTAAAAGACAAATTCAGAGATTGTTTTCTTCTCAAATTGGGTCAATCTAGGTTATACGTCTGCTACTATACAAATGATGTATGCCATGGTTTAGCCCCCGTATTTCAATGACATATTGAACACTACCTGGACCTTTAAGAGTTGGTGCCTACTGGGAGATGATTGGGTTATGATTACCTTTGGGAAGGAACTAATGCTGAACTATGGCTAGCAAGAGTGGATAAGTTCCCTTCAGCAAAGTTTGTTATAAAAACAGCAAACCTAGTCTCACCCCACTGTCTTGCTTTCCCTCTTGCCATGTAACCTCTCTTTCACATATGATCCCAACATGTAAGTAATACTATCTCTAATGAGGCTTTCCCCAGAAGCCAAGATGGTGCCATTTTTAGGACCTCTAAAACTATGAGATAGATATACTTATTTTCTTTATAAAATATCCAAAATGAAGTATGCTGTTATAGCAATGGACAAAATGAACAGAGACAATGTACATTATACAACATTAGTACATTGATTATGCAAGTGCATCTATATGTGTGTGTGTGTGTGTGTGTGCGCTTGTATGCATAAAAACTCATGCACTAATGATAATTGAGACAATGGCCATAAACTCTTTGGCTTTTAGGTTCCTGAACTAAAGTAAAATGAATGAGGTTATTTGGATTGCCTTAGAATATAGGCTTTAGGTAAATCTAAATCCACCTCTAGAAATGGCAATGGAGTCCATTGAAACTTGAAGAGAACTGAGATTCTCCTAGGAAGTAAATTGCAGAATGGGTGTGAGGGTATATGAGAATGAATGCTGTTTTAAGTCATTAGCAAAATTCAATCCACTGACATAATTTTGAGGCCAAGATACTCAAAATTTGTTCAAGGAACCTATATCAATCTTACCTGAAATTTATTTTCTAAGCTAGAAAACAAATGAAATATTTTATGAGTTAATTATATAAAAGTTCATAATTTATATTGAAAAGTTCTTCCTAGAGTTAATGCCTTTTCTTCCTTTGAACTTTGAATCAATCTTATCTAGACCTAGGTCTGGAAGCTAGTTAGATCTGTAACCGTTGCATTTTTAACAATTGGATTAGTAGCATTAATTGAATGTACACAGCTCAGTTAAATAAAGGAGCTAACCTATCATAATATCATGTTACCAAGGAAAATGATATTTCCATTCTGCCATTCTACTTTTTGGTGTATTTTCAGTTTTTTCAGGCCTAATAAAAAGGGATTATCTCAGCATTCTATAAGTTTAATTTTGAAAAACAAGAAACCATGAATAATGGAAATTATTTCAAACATCTTCACTCCCATCTAAAATATGAAACAGCTAAATCAGAGGTTCTTAATAATTTAATCAGTGAAGCATAACTAGAGGATTTAGAGAAAGTGCCTAAACTATTAAAAGATTCTTCAGCTGCTGCTTAATGTCGATATCAAGTTATTTCTTACATTGGCAAACAGCCAAGCCATTCCCTGGTCACATCCACTTTTCAGCGTTTAGTGCTCCTCTCAATCATCCCGATCTCAGCCCCAGGAATGTTTCATGGCAACTTTGCAATAATAGTATATTACTATTGGATCCTGAATTTCGAGGTAGTTTATCTTCCAGAAAGGATATGAATAGAGCAATAAGTCCAAGTAGAGTGAGCTTTATTAATGATGCCCAAGAATTTAGACATCTACTATAACCTTCAATCAATTTTAATAATATTTCCCTTACCCTAGTTTTACTCTAAACCAGTCCAACTGTGTTATAGTCTCAGATAATGCAAGATTAGATTCTTTTCTTTTAATATACAAATTTTTCAGGAAAACTTGTATGTATCCTATACCCATCTAAACTCAGAATTTAACCCTAAAGAGTAAACCTTTTAGTACTTCCTGTTTATAAGGGCAAGTGCCAATTTATCTAGAATATAATTTTCCTTTGTTATGAAATATATTCAGTTTAATAGAAATAAAAATACATTGTTTCTTCCCAGGAAATGAAGAAATATATAAATAATTTCATGTACATGACCCTCTTGCCAAAATATGCATATATTCTTCATGGAATTAGTTGTTATTAAATGATAGTAATTAGTAAAAGTCATTCTGTTAGATAAAACTCAGGCTGTCAAAGTCACAACAGAAAAGTTTTCTAATTCATAAACCCACTATTTGTCTTTGAAAAATAAGTTAGATGGCAATATAATCTTTGATTGTAGGTAATGGTATAACATTTGAAAACTTTTATGTTTGGAAATTTTTGTTTTATATAATTGAAATGATGGAATAGATGAAGAATTTTTTAAATTAAGATATGCTTTTGGAATAATCTAAGAAGGAAATGTTAAAACATCTCCCTGAGTTAAAAAAAATAGTCACATGAAATGACAGAATATTACTTTCTAAGGGTCCATGATATGTAGTGATTTCTTGTGAACTTAATAACATCTACATTGGGTGATTGAGTGTTTCTAGTATATAAAGGGTCTGGCACTAATCTCGTATACTGAGGAGCCATTGGACAGTAGTGAATCCCCTAAATCCTAGGTAAACCTAGCTGATCACACAAGTCTACTTTCTGATTTTCAAAGAGTCTTGGCCATGCCTATTGAGAATATTAATGATCTATTGAAATATATGTAAAACATTTCAGTCTAAGATTTAAAATGCTTAGAGGTGATAGATTTTAAAGTTCAGCATTAGAATTTCCATAATTTCCTTCCAACTTTAGATTTATACAAGTGGATCAATAGAGATTGATATAAAATTATACAGTCAACCACACTGAGACTCTTTACATAAGACTGCAAACATAAATGTTCAGAAAAGAGAGTATCTGGATCTGTCAGCAAAGCTGTCGTAGAAGTGAGAGTCTGATAATAAACAGGAAAGATTAGAATAGGTGAAGAATCTGAGAACAGCTTGGACAAATTTGTTTGGGAAAGCTTGAACATACATTGAATATCAAATGAAGATACTGGGTAGTCTGGAACAATGTTTGCCTTTTGGGTAAGTAGGAGAAATTCATTTTCTGTAGATACAGTGAAGACAAATTCAAGTATTTGGTTATTGTCCCATTGTGTTTTTCGTTTTTTTTTTTTCTCTAAAATTTTTATTCGTTAAGTATGGTCTTACAATTAGGAGGGATTCATGTCAAACAATCAAGAACAAAAGTATAATGACAGAATAAGCCAAGGCTGGTGCCAGTCCATGGCTTACCCCCCTATGGTCCCCCATGGTTCTATGTTTCCCCCTACTTAAGCCCCAAGTTGATTGGAATTCTCCTGGAAGTTGGAGGTTCCCCTCTGTTTAGATTCCCCCATACTGACTCTCTCTGATCTCTTTGATATCCTTCCTATTCCCTTCCCCGCCCCCAGCCCCCTCCCTAAGTCCCCCAGGAACCTAGGCAAAATTCTCCATGATCATGTAAAAATTCATACATGTTGTGGTAATTGTTAGGGTAGCCATCTATCATAATGTTTCTGCTT
>PVKS010052792.1:0-10621 GCA_004027875.1 Aplodontia rufa
CCTCAGACACTTCGTTGTGTACGTGGTGCTGGGGTTTGAACTTGCGTCCTCGCGCTTGCCAGGCAAGCACCGTAACTGCTAAGCCACCGCTCCAGCTCCCCCCCCCTTTTTTTTAAGAGAGAAGGACAGTGAGATAGAGAGGGAGAGACAGAGAGAATCAATTTTTATTGGGTTTTTCACATGGCTTTCGTTGCTCTGACACTTAGTTGTGTACATGGGTGCTGGGGTTTGAACCCGTGCACTTGCGCATGCTGGGCAAGTGCCATAATCACTGAGCCGCCACTCCAGCCCCTGAATTTTTTTTAAAGAGAAAGAGACAGTGAGAAAGAGAGGAGGTGAGAGAATCAATTTTATTTAGTTTTTCACGTAGGTTTTGTTGCTCTGAGACATTGTTGTGTACATGGTGCTGGGGTTTGAATTTGTGTCCTCGCACATGCCAGGCAAGCGCCGTAACCGCCGAGCCATCACTCCAGCCCCATGATTTTTTTTTTTTTTTGCTATTTTAAAATTCCCATTCTTTCCTTTCTACATGGACATTGTTTCACTCCATAGCACTTTTTTTTTCTTTTAAATTAAGTGACAGTGTGTGTGTGAGAGAGAAGCAATCTTTATTTAGCTTTTCATATGACTTTCAGTCCTGGGACACTTTATTGTGTACATGGTGCTGGGGTTTAAACTTGTGTACATGCACATGCCAGGCAAGCGCTGTAACTGCTGAGCCACTGCTCCCAGGTGGCCTACCGCCATAGCACTTTATTTCTCAGTTTACCATTTAGTATTCTGCGTTGTGTGTATGATAGTATATCTATCTCCATCATTCATTCCACTGCAAGGTTTTTGAGAAGCGGGATCCTTCCTTGTGTATTTTTGAATTTTCTACCTTTGGAACATTGACTTGTATGTAATAGATAATCATAAAGATTTGTTGAATGAAACTGCATATTGCTTTACAACAAACCTTTCTTTGGCTCCTTATATCAGGTGCAGTTTCCAGTGAGCTGCATGGGTAGAACTAAATACCTCTTCCTCCTTTTAGGGTCTGTTAGTATAATAAGGGAGATGCAGAGATAAACAAATGAGCATTACACAATGTGACAGGTGCTGCAAGAGGAAGGTGTCCAGAGTGTTGTTAAACACAGAAAATGCAGATCTAATGCTGCAGCTAGAGATGTTTGCATAAAGGAGCAGCAGTGGGAAAATGAGTAGAGTTCAGGGAACTTGACGTGGTTTGGTGTGGCTGGAGGTGGTGCTGGGAACATAGGCAGAGGCCAAATTATGGAAGAAAAGGCAAATAAACTTAAATTTTTATCTTTTAGGTGATACATTTACCCATTGAATTATTATTTTTTTGTGCTGTGTTGAGGATTGAACCCAGGGCTCACGTGTGCTAGGCAAATGCTCTACCAGTGAGCTACATCCCAGGTCTGAAATGTTTTTATGTTTTAGGGAAAAATACATCATACTGTGATTTTGGGATATTGTTAACATGTGGCTAATTTTTTAAAAAAGTAGATGCATTGAAAACTAATACAGGAGTACACTCTTGTCTGTGATAGGAATATTAAAAAAATCAGTTGTTACGGTGCTTGCCTGGCACGTGCAAAGATCTGGGTTTGCACCCTGGCACCACGTACACAACTAAGTGTGTAAGCTACAAAAACTGGACGAGAAATTAAGTAAAAATTGATTCTCTGTTTCTCTCTCACTGTACCCCTCTCTTTCAAAAGAAAATAAATCATGGAAAAGGAATCTGAATAGATTTGGGGAAGCACAGTCATAGACAGGAGTGCTTCTGAAGGGTTCTATTTTTTCTGTTGTTTTGTTTTTGTTTTTCAGTGCTGAGTGTAGAACCCATGGCCTTGCACATCATAGGCTAGAGCTCTGCCACTGTGTTACATTCTCAGCCCTCCTTGAGGGATTTTTTTTTTTTTTTTTTGGTACCAGGGTTTGAACCCAGGGGTCCTTTAACAGTCAGCCACATGCCCAGCCCTTTTTGGTTTTATTTTGAGACAGGGTCTTGCTAAGTTGGCTAGGGCCTTGCTAAATTGGAGGGGTAGACTTTGAACTTGCAGTCCTCCTGCCTCAGTCTCTCAAGCCCCTGTAATTACAGGTGTGCACCACCGCGTCCAGCTCTTCTTGAGGTATTTTTCTTTTTCTTTCTCTTTCTTTCTTTTTAAAAGAAAATGAGAGAGAGAGAGAGAATTAATTTTATTTAGTTTATTTAGTTTTTCATCTGGCCTTTGTTTCTCCCACACATCATTGAGTATGTGGCACTGGGTTTCGAATCCATGTTCCCGTGCATGTGCATGCCAGGCAAGCATTGTAACTGCTGAGCCATGGCTCCAGCCCCTGTTTTTGTTTTTGTTTTTAAAGAGAGAGAGAAAGAATCAATTTTATTTATTTTTTCATTTGGTTTTTGGACACTTAGTTGTGTGTGTGGTGCTAGGGTTTGAACCAGGGTCTTTGTGCATGCAGGCAAGTGCTGTACTGATGAACCGTTCCAGCCCTCTACCCTGATGATGTTAAGAGTTCATACGATCCAATCACTTCCCCAAATACCCGCATGAGCATTGCTTCACTGGGGACCAAGCCTTCAATACATGAAACTTTGGGGGACATTCTAGATTCAAACCATCACAGATGCTTCTAAGTTAAGACACTGAGGTAGAGAGTCCAAAAGACTGCTGGATTCATATTGAGTTAGGCAACAAATTAATTAATTGCTTAATTTATAATTTATTTATGTTTGCAATACTGGGGAATAAACCTAGCATGGAGCTGTATCCATAGCCCAACAAAAAATTTTATTCCTGGTGCTGGAGATTGAATCCAGAGGTGCTTTACCACAGAGCTACCGCAACCCTTTTTATTTATTTGTTTATATATCTATCTATCTATTTATTAATTTATTGACAGGGTCTAAGTTGCTCAGGCTTAGCTCAAACCTCCTGCCTCTGGCCTCTGAGTTGCTGGGCTGGCATGCGTGTTCCATCTCACCTGGCAGCATATATTTTTTGCTTGCCAGATGTGCTCCAAACACTGTTCTAATGTGCTCCAAACACTGTTCTAAAAATATTAAACTTTGCAGGGAAGATCTAGACCCGTGGTTCTCAACTGGAGATAGTTCTGACCCTAAGAGGATATTTGGCAATGTCTGGAGACATTTTTGATTCTCACAGCTGGGAGTGTACATACTGAGAGTATCTAGTGGGTGTAGAAGTTAAGGATGTTGCTGTTGTACAGGACAGCAGTCCCCATGAGTACTACTGCCATGGTTGAGAAACAGTCTAACCTGAAGATACAGATGTTATGGATCATAAGGATGTGAACATTACTGTCATTGAGGATCCCTAATCTTCAATCCCAATAATTTGTATTATAGTACAGACTGTATAAAATAAAATTTAGGATAGATATTTACTTCTTAAGCTATGGGTATTTTATAAATACCAGTGTATAAAAGTAAGTGTAGGAAATAGTTTCATATAGCAAGATTAGCTAAATGAGGAGTTTAAAAAATTTAGATCCCAGTGTATTGAGGGCCAAGAGTAAACATGGAGACAGGAGCAGAATATAGAATGGAGCTATGAATAATACTTTTTTTTTTGTCACTAGGGATTGAATTCAGGGGTGCTCACTGAACCACATCCCTAGTCTTACTTTTTTTAATTTTAATTTTATTTTTTAATTTTGAGACAGTGTTGATAAGTTGCTAGGCGTTTTGCTAAATTTCTGAGACTGGCCTCAAATTTGCGATCCTCCTGTTTCAGCTTCCAGTAGTTGGGATTATGGGCATGTGTCACTGTTACCTGGCCATAAACAGGTATTTTGGACGAAAAAGTGAAGAGAAATAAGATCTTCTTAGAATTGGGGCTACAAACCTTTTTTTGTTGAGGGATTAGCAATTAATTGGGCATGATGAAGAAAGAGGAGTATGGGGGCTAGAGTGGTGGCTCAGCAGTTACGGGCGTTTACCCGGCATGCACGAGGATGCAGGTTCAAAACCCAGCACCCACATACACAACTAAGTGTTGGAGCAACGAAAGCCATGTGAAAAAGTCAATAAAAATTGATTCTCTCTGTTTCTCTTTCACTATCCTCCTCTCTTTAAAAAAAAAAAAAAGTATGGTTTGCTTTCAGTTTGGAATAACATTTAGAATCTTTTCTCAGTGACTTTGAGCAGTCAGGGAAGCCTTATTTTCTACAAACCAAGGCAGTAAAGCAAAGCTGTGAAAGGCCTGGGAGGAGAAGAGCATATGTGTATCCTTGGCATGGCTGGACTTTCAGAGTCTGCTGTGTATATAGTTGGCTGACCTACAAGAAATTTATACTGAAATTTTATAGATAGATCTTATTTTGTGTGGGTACTAGTTACGAACTTGGAAGCAATTGCTAAATTAAAACTGACGAGAGGCAGTGACTTTGGCTTAGACTTAGCTCCCTAAATCCTTAGTTGGGATCTGCAGAAGTGGCAGTCTTAGGAGCAACTGCAGTTTTACTCTAGTTAGTGTGCCTGAGTTCCAGATGAAAGATGCTGCCTCAGTAGTTTTGCATGTTTTCTCCGTTGCCTTTCAGATCCACAGGGTTTCACTGTGATGTTCTTCAATTTTTTGTTTTCTTTTTCTTTCTTTTTTGCTGCTACCAGGGATTGAGTCTGTCCAGGGACCGTGTATGACTGAGTTACATTCCTAGCCCATTTTATTTTTTATTTTGAGACCATCTGCTGAGTTGCCCAGACTGGCTTTGAAGTTGCAGTCCTCCTGTTGTAGCCTCCTTAGTAGCTGGGGTTATGGGCATGCATGACTGTGTCTGGCGCACTGTTATTTACAAATCAGCATTGGGAATGTGGGCCAGTCATCAGGTGGCACTTACAGCTTAGAAGGCTTATGGTCCAGGAGAGCCAGTCACATGTGAATGTAATTTGTGGCCCATTGCAATATAGCAACTGTGGAGTCTCTCAGGAGTCCTTGTTGTGACTACTTTTAGTGTGTTTGTATTTCTGGAGCAGACTCTAACTCTTAACTGGTGGTAGGTAGGTAGCAGGGCCCATTTTTCTGTTTTTTTGTTTTTTTTTTTTTGTAGTACTGGGGATTGAACACAGAGATGCTTTAACACTGGACCATGTCCCTTGGCCCCACTTCTCCCTTTTTTTAAGACAGGCTAAGTTGTGGGTCTCACTAAATTGCTGAAGCTGACTTTGAACTTGTGATTCTCCTGCATTAGCCTCTCAAGTTGCTGGGATTACACATGTGTGCAATGGCACCCATCTCCGGCAGGCCTGTTCTTAAAATATATGAAATCTGAAAGGCAATGTGGATGGGACAGGTAGCAGCATGAAGATCTCATGGAGCAGACTTGGAACTAAAACCTCTGCTTGCTCTGGTTCCACTTAGAGCAAAGCACTTCTAAAGTACTTTGGTGGAATTCTTTGAGGAGTCTTGGTGCACGTATCAGAAAAAACATGAAGATGTTGATTGTCACCTGAGGAAGGTGACTATTGTCCTGAGATAGGTATCTTAAAGCATCACTGTATTATTATTTTCTTTTAAAAGAGAGAGGGATAATAAGAGAGAAAGAATCAGTTTTATTTACTTTTTCATGTGACTTTCGTTGCTCCAACACTTTGTTGTGTACATGGTGCTGAGTTTCGAACCCATGTCCACATGCATGCCAGGCAAGCGCCAGAACTGCTGAGCCATTCCTCTAGCCCCCAATTTTAGATTTTTCATCTGTTTTTTGTTTCTCTGACTCTTGGCTGTGTATGTGGTGCTAGGGTTTGAGCCTGAGTCTTTGTGCATACCAGGCAAGCGCTGTAACCGCTGAGCACCTGCTCCAGCCCCAAATTCTTTTTTGTTTTAGGAGAGAGGGAGAGTGAAAGAGAGAAAATCAATTTTATTTATTTTTTCCATCTGGCGTTTGTTTCTCTGATACTTAGTTGTATATGTGGTGCTGGGGTTCAAACCTGATTCCTTGCACATGCCAGGCAAGTGCTCCAACCACTAAGCCACCGCTCCAGCCCCAAAATTAAAAATTTTTGCTCTGTGAAAAATTCTTGTTAAGAGAATTGAGAAGAGGGCTGGAGCGGTGGCTCAGTGGTTTCGGCGCTTGCCTGGCAAGCATGAGGACCCGGGTTCAAACCCCAGCACCACGTACACAACTAAGTGTTGGAGCAATGAAGGCCGTGTGAAAAACTAAAGTTGTTTCTCTCTTTCTCCGTCTCTCTCACTGTCCCTCTCTCTTAAAAAAAGAAAATCCTATTTAAAAAAAAAAAAAGAATGAGAAGAGGCCTGGAAAGGTGGTTCAACTGTTTAGTGATTGCCTGGCCTGTGTGAGGACCCGGGTTCAAACCCCAGTACCACATACACAACTAAGTATTGGAGAAATAAAGGCCAGGTGAAAAACTAAATAAAATTGTTTCTTTCTCTCATTTAAAAAAAGGAAGAAAAAAAAAAAGAATGAGAAGATAAGCCATAGTCTTGGAGAAAGTATTTGCAGGATATAATGCAGAATTGTATAGACATAGACAAAGAACTCCTAAAACTCAAAAATAATCTGGGCACATTTTTTTTGTTTGTTTTTTTTGGTGCAGAGAGTGAACCCAGGGGCACTTAACCATCGAGCCATGTCCCTAGCCTTTTTTTTTTCTATTTTGTATTTTGAGACAGGGTCTCCTTACATTGCTGAGACTAGCTTTGAACTTGTTATCCTCCTGCCTCAGCCTCTCAAGTCGGTGGGATTAAAGGCTTGTGCCATTTCATCCTCCTAAGACAGGAAGATCTCCAGTTTAAGACTAGCTTGGGCAATTTAGTGTGACTCTGTCTCAAAATAAAAGGAGCTGGTGATATTGTTCAGCGACAGACCACTTGCCTATCAAGCACAAAAAGCCCTGGGTTCAATCCAAAGTACTGGTTAAAAAAAAAGAAAAAAAAAGAACAAAAGCAGCAACAAAAACCCCCAACCAAATAAACCCCCCAAACAACAATAACAAAAATAAAACAACAGTAAGAAAATGGAAAACCCAATTTAAAAATGAATGGAAGACACATCATCAAAGAAGATATACAGGGATGGGAATGTAGCTCAGTGATAGAGCACTTCCTTAGCATTCAGAAGGCCCTCAGTTCAGTCACAAGCAAACACACACGTACACACACACACACACAGATGAAGATATACGGATGGTAGATAGGCATTTGAAAAGATGCTGTACATTAGTGTCCCTAGGGAAGTACAATGTGAAGAAACAGATTCCAGTGCATGCCTGTTAGAATGGCTAAAATCCAGAACCAACAACTCCAGATGTTGGTGAAGTTGTGGAGCAGAGGGAGCACTCACTCATCGCTAGTAGGAATGTGGATATGTACAGCCTCTGTGGAACTCAGTTCAGAAGTTTCTTAGAAAACTGAACGTACTGCTACCAATATGATCAGCAGCTCTGCTTCTTGATATTTGCCAAATGAATTGAAAACCTATCTCCACACAAAAAGCTATATACAGATACAGATATGAGCAGCTTTGCTCATAATTGCCAAAACTTGAAAGCAACCAAGGTGTCCTTTAGTAGGTGAATGGGTGAACAAACTGGTATAAGCAGATAGTGGGATACACTGAATGTAATGCCTAAAAGGAATGAGGTAGGGCTGGAGCGGTGGCTCAGCGGTTTCGGCGCTTGCCTGGCAAGCACAAGGACCCGGGTTCAAACCCCAGCACCACGTACAACTAAGTGTTGGAGCAACTAAGGCCATGTGAAAAACTAAAGTTATTAAAAAAAAAAAAAAAGGAATGGTAACAAAACTTTAAAGGACATGGAGAAATTTTAAATGCATAGAACTAAGTGAAAAGGTTATATTTGATTCCAATGATATAACATTCTGAGAAAGGAAAAACTATTCCATCAGTAGAAAGAGCAGTGGCTTTTAGGGGTTGAAGGAAGGTAAGGATAAATATGTGAAGCCCAGATGTTTTTCAGGGTAGTGATACTGTAATGGTGGATATATGTTATTATACCTGGGTAAAAGTTAGAGAATGTAGATCACCAAGAGTGAATCCTAATGTAGGGCTGGAGAGGTGGTTCAGCTGCAGAGTACATAGCCTGGCATGTGGGAGGACCTGAGTTTGAACCTCAGCACCACATACACAAACAAGTGTCAGAAAAAGAAATATCAGATGAAAATAAAAAGTACTGAAATTGGGGGCCAGAGCGGTGGCTCAGTGGTTTTGGCACTTGCCAGGCATGTGCAAGTACGCAAGTTCAGACCCCAGCACCACGTACACAACGAAATATCGGAGCAACGAAGGACACATGAAAAACTAAATAAAATTGATTCTCTCTTTCTCCCTCTCTCTCTGTCCCTCTCTCTTAAAAAAAAAAAACAGTAATGAAATTGACCTCTCTCTCTTAAAAACAAAACAAAACAAAAATTAAAAAAGAACCCTAATTTACCAAAACTATAGACTTTGGTAATGATGTGTCAGTGTAGACTCTTCAGTTGTAACAAATGTACCACTTAGGTGGAGGTGAGGGATGTTGATTGTGGGGCAGGCTCTGTATGTGTGTGTAGATAGGGTGTATATGGGAACCCTGTACTTTCTGCTTAATTTTGCTGTGAACCTGAAATTGCTCTAAAAAATAGTCTATTTCAGAGGGGAATAATAAGAAATCTGCTTTCCTTGGAGACTTAACTATCTCAGTAATAACTTTCTATCTTTGTAGTAGCTTAGACCAGAAAATCTTAAATTACTCTTAATTCCTTATATCTCTTAGCATCTTATAGCCAGTTCATCATAAATCTTGTAGATGGTACATTCAAAAAACATCTGGATGTGTCTTCTTGTCACCCTTTCCTACTTTTAGTGCCCTGGCCCAGGCCAGGCTTAACTTATTGTATAATGATCTAACTAGTCTTCTGTCTTTGTTCCTTATCTACCTCACCAGCTCCTGCCCCCCATAATCCATTTTTTATAACAGACTTAAGATCATGTCAGTCCTCTCACAGGACTTTTTTTTTTTAAATAGGGACAGTGAGAGAGAAAGAGAGAAACAACTTTATTTAATTTTTCCATGGACTTAGCTGCTCCAACACTCAGCTGTGTACTTGGTCCTGGGGTTTGAACCTGGGTCCTCGTGCTTGCCAGGCAAGCGCCGAAACCGCTGAGCCACCGCTTCAGCCCCTCTCTCAGGACACTCAGTCCTGAGAGAGGCTTCCCATGACACTCAGTAGAAGCCCAGGATCTTACATTTACCCCAGTGACCTTAATAACTTTGTGGTACTCTCCTGTTTTTAAGAATCTCACTCAATTTATACCATACCCGCCTCCATGTTTCTCAGAGAGCAAGCCTGCTTCATGTCAGGGCTCTCTGTACTTATTTATTATCCATCTGCCTGTAGTGTGGGCCCCACAGACTTATCTCCTTTAGATTTTTATTTAAAAGTCACTTTATCAGTAAGGGTTCTGTGCTCTCTGTATTTAAGATCTCACCGCTTAGCTTCTACTCCTCACACTCCATATACTTCTTCTGGTGCTTCAGTTTTCTCCCTAGGTCTTATCTCTGTGTAATATATCACTATATACACTTTAGTTTTTTTTATTGTCTCTTTCCCTATTGGAATGTAAGCTCCTTGAAAGCAGGGTTTTTAGTCCCCCCCTTTTTTTGTACCAAGGATTGAACCCAGGGATGCTTTACCAGTGAGCCACATTCCTATCCCCCCCTTTTTTTTTTTTAATGAAAGAGGGGCAGTGAGAGAGAAATAATTTTATTTTTTTTATTTTTATTTTTTTGTAAGAAAGAGGGACAGTGAGAGAGACAGAGAAAGTGAGGAACAACAACTTTATTGAGTTTTTCACATGGCCTTAGTTGCTCCAACACTCAGTTGTGTACGTGGTGCTGGGGTTTGAACCCGGGTCCTCGTGCTTGCCAGGCAAGCGCCGAAAACGCTGAGCCACCGCTCCAGCCCTTTATTTAGTTTTTATATGTGATTTTTGTTGCTCTGACACTTTGCTGTGTACGTGGTGCTGGGGTTTGAACCCACATCTTTGTGCACACCAGGCAAGTGCCATAACTGCTGAGCCACTGCTCCAGCCCCATCCCTATCCGTTTTTATTTTTTATTTTAAGACAGGGTATCACTAAGTTGCTTAGGGCCTCACTAAGTTGCAGAGGCTGTCCTCACACTGCATCCTCCTACCTCAACCTCCCTGGGATTACAGGCATATGCCACCATACCTAGCATTTTTAGTGCATTAGAAGTTATTTACTTTGTGTCCAGAACAATACCTGGTAACATTTGATACTCAGTATTTATTCATTGCATTGAACTATGAAATATTCAAGATAGTACAGGGGGAAAGGTAAGAAACCTGGGTTCCAGGTCTGTTCCTAAGATTAAGTAGCTTTGTGACCTTAATCTTTGTGGGTCCCAGTCATGAAATAGATGTTTTTTATTTATTTAGTTTTTTATTCTTGAGAGAGTTTTGCTGAGTTGCTTAGGGCCTTACTAAGCTGTTGAGGCTGGTTTTGAACAAGTGATCCTCATACCTCAGCCTCCCAAGCTGCTGGTATTACAGGCGTGTGCTACCTTGGCCAGTGGCATAGAAGTCTTTTTTTTTTTTTTTTTTTTTTT
>PVKS010052793.1:0-10606 GCA_004027875.1 Aplodontia rufa
AAAAAAAAAAAAAAAAATCAAAAAACTGGAGAAATAAAAATTGCCAAACAGGACTGGAGCGGCGGCTCAGAGGTTTCGGCGCTTGCCTGGCAAGCATGAGGACCCGGGTTCAAACCCCAGCACCACGTATACAACTGAGTGTTGGAGCAACTAAGGCCATGTGAAAAACTAAATAAAGTTGTTTCTCTCTGTCTCTCTCACTGTCCCTCTCTCTTAAAAAAAAAAAAAAAAAGAATTGCCAAACAATCTGAAATAATCATCTTAAAGAAGCTCAGTGAACTACAAGAAAACCCAGACAGTCAACAAAACAAAACACAACACAACACACACACAAAAAAACATCCAGGAAATATCACATTGATAAAACTAGGAGTGAAAGGTAGTCAAGCTCATGTACTAGACTCACCAAAGTTGAAGCAACACATAATCTAGGGCAACCATAGATGCCTGGAGGTTGAGGAGGGAAGAGGTGGGAAGAAGGAGAAAGGGAGCGATGATAGAAAGGGATCTGGGGGGGGAATCAATAATGTATCTCTTACCCTTTAATCACCCAAGAAGCCTAATAATACTTAAGTAATCATTTAATTCTGGAAAATGTACAATCACACACACACACACACACACACACACACACACATATTCATAGCTGTTAAAAAAAAAAAAAAACCAGGAGTTCAACAAACAGATAGAAACCAAGAAAATTAACCAAAAAAAAATTCAGGAACTTAAAAATATAGCTGAAATGAAAAATTGCAACAAAAGCCTCAATCAAGCAAAACAAAGAATCAGCAAACTCAGAGATAGATATTTGAAATTATCTAGTCAGAAGAACAGAAAAAAAAACATGAAAAACAGGGAAGAAGGCCTATGGCATTTAACACCATCGAGTGAACTGATACGCATTATGAGAATTCCAGAAGCAGAGAAAAAGAAAGGGGAAGATGTTTGTTTACATAAATAATAACAAAAAACTCCAAATCTGGAGAGGGAAATAAGCATCAAGCTTCATGAACCCAAAAAGTTCCAAATAAGTGTAGCTTAAGAATTGTTCATTGAAAAGTGCTATAATCAAATTGTCAAAAATAAAACAATTTTGAAAATACTGATAAAAGCAACATATCACATACAAGGAAACCTCCATAAGATTATAAAAGGATTTCTGTATTAGTCAGTTTTGTACCACTATAACAAAACATCTGATGCACATTACTTATGGAGCAAAAAGAGATTTATTTTGGCTCATGGTTCTGAATATTTCAAGCCCAAGATTGGACCTTTGCCAAAGGTGACACATAATAATAGGAGCAATTGTCAAAACAAGTATTTATACCTCAAGCCAAGAAACAGATTTGGGCAGGAGAGGCTGGAATCCCACAATCCCTTTGGATGGCACATCTCCTCCAACATACCTAAGGGCCTGCCAGTAGTTCCCACCCCTTGAAATTTCATAGCACTTGCCAGTAGGACTCATCCTGGAGACTTTACATATGGGCTTTTGGGGGACACTCATGCAAATTACATCAATTTCTAAGCAGAAACCATGAAGGCTGGAAGAAAGTGGAAAGAGACATTCAAAGTGCTGAGAGAAAACTACCAACCAAGAATAGCATACCCAGAAAAGATTGTCCTTTAGAACTGCCAGAGATTTAAAGACCTAGACAAACAACAGCTGAGGAATTTCAACACCACTAAAACTGCCTTATCCAAAAAGGGAGTTTTAAAGGTGTTCATCAAGTTGAGATGAAAGGACACTCAAGAGCAACATGAAAACCTACAGAGGTATAAAATTCACTTACTGCAATAATTATGTAGTCAAATTCAGGATACACTAATATTTTAATGGCAGTGTATAAATTGCTTTTACCACCAGTATAAAAACTAAAAGAAAAATATTAAAAATAACTAGTTGCAATAATATGTTATTGGATACCCAATATAAAAATATGCAAATAGCAACCTCAGAAACATAAAATGTGGGATGGGGAAAATCAAAAGTTCAGAGTTTTGTATGTGATTAAAATTAAGTTTTTAAGTTTTTGTAACTACTTAAAAGTAGTTACAAATATGTAAGACCCATCCATGTCCATCATACACACACAATCAAAATCAAAGCATAACCCTTCAGAATATCATGAAATCACACACACACACACACACACACAGAGAGAGAGAGAGAGAGAGAGAGAGAGAGGAAATAAGAAAGGAACCACCATAATAAAATCAACCTTCCCCAGGTTTCCAGACTTCAGCCTTGCCCTACCATTAGATTCAAACTCTTCACCTGGAGCCTCTGTCTTGATAACTGCAAGGAACTTTTTTCTCTCTACTGATCCTTCTGATGTCCACTGCTCTTCAACCCTGATCAGTGCACACTTACTACTCCAACACATTTTAGGTCTTACACTCACTAGTACTACCAATTACACATAACAACCACACTTCCTTTTTCCCATAAATTATCACACATCTGGGACTTGAATTGAACAATCTAAGAGATCAGAAATGACATTAAAACGTCATAATAACAGGCAGAATTGATGGCCTAGTGGTAGAGTGCTTCCCTGGTATGCACAGGGACCTGTGTTCGAACCCCAGCACCATGTATACAACTAAGTGTCAGATAAACAAAAGCGATGATAAATAAATTTGATTCTTTTCTCTCTCTCTCTCTCAAAAAATTCATAATAATAGTCAGCAGCAGCAAAATTGATCCTCAAGTCTGGAAGAGCTCCCCATTCCTTCATGATCATAGTAATTGCCCTTCCCCTTCACGGGAAGTTATCATAGTTCTGTGCCTGACTTCTTACTTAAACCAGCATCTCCTTTTCAAATTCTCTTTCCTAACACCCTGAATCCCATACCCAGTCTCTAAGTCCTCAGATACCATCATAATGATCTGTACAGTTATATCCTTACCTAAAACAAATATATTCTGATACACTGTTTAACATTTCATCCTGAAGCATCTGCTTTCAAATAATTTCCACTTTCACATAGAAAGGTAGAATTTTATTTTTTGTGTTTATCTTACACCTATCTGCATGATGGTAAACGTAGAATGAAATGTTAGCTTCCAGAAATGAGGATGAGTCTGCCACCAAAAGTTTACTGAATCTATTCTCAGAGCTATTGAGGGTTCAAAAATATTAATGTTCAGTCCCCAAATAATATTAATTAAATGAATTAATACCAGAAGGGCAAGGGAAACAATGGTGTATAAAGTAGTAGTAACCATGGGGGATGCTACGTAAGTGGGACCATTTATAAATACCTTCAAATACTTAGAAAAAAAAAAAGAACTCATTCTGGTTCATGGAATTATTTCAGTGAGAAACCTAAAACAATTTGGAAAATTGATCAACTTATTCTGAGTACTTTATTATAGCAATATAAGCATAACTTTCCAATGAATAAATGGTAACAAATTAAAATTGAACTGAAATGTTACTTTCCTGAAATTTCCATTTACTAAAACTTCTAGTTAAATAATAGTTTATTTGATTTGGTTTAAGAAACATGCCTTTGGCAAGCTGCTTTGCTTGGGTGTATTTGAATCTTGCACTCCTCAAGGTGCTTGTTACTTTCCTTTCTTCACAGGTAAATTCTGATAAGAACACTGACTGAATGACCTCTCCAGTTCCTGGTGTCGCTATACTATAAAGGGAGCAAGTGTAATAGCCTGTTTATTCCCTGACCTGTCAGTATTCAGGGATCCCTAGAAGGTAAAAATAACACAAAGTGTAGCCTGAAGATAATTATCACAGTGCAAATACATACTAATTGTGAACATGAGACTTTTTAATATTCTTCAAAATTTACCTTGTCTTTGACATTGTGCTTATATATACTTAATAGGCAAGGGAGTGTTATATTTTCCTTCTAACCATCCTAATGCTTTCTATCATCCTAAGGTTTTCTTGCTTGTTCTTACAAAACACACTTACAAATATTGTGCTATAAAACACAATATATATTCTTTTTTCTTAAATACATTTAAAACATACTTTGTATTCATGAGGATTGTTCTTATCACTAAAATTGTATCTTACTAAAAGCAAAGATGGCCTCTCATAAATTCTAAAGAGTTTTTTGGGGGTACTAGGAATGGAGGGAGAAAGATGAGATAATTTGAAGATTTTTATATTACAAAGACCACTTGTAAAGACTAGATAAAGAGGCTTTGTAAAACAAAATCCAAAATGAAATCTTTTTTGAGATAAAAAGCTAAGAAATATCATTTGTCTTAAGAATGCAATGTCTGAAATGCTTAGCAGAATAGTATGTGCAGGTGGTACTTAATAAATAATATTTTAATACCATGATTTGTAATAAATTTAAATGAGACTTGCTGTAGAATATGAAAAATTTCCACATATATGTGTCTATAGCATTATCACTTAAATGCCTTACTTTAAGATTTACTAAAGTATCTTTACTTAAAAATAATTTTATAAGGCATAAGTGTTGCTTTTATAGTGTGTTCAAGGGCTAAAAGTACTGAATAATTTATTGATTTTTAAAAACTGCTTAACTATGCATATACATTTTAATTATATTTCTATAAATACATAAATGCAAACAAAAAATCAGTTACTTATATATAATGAATGTAATTCATTTGCATTAGAAAAGGAAATCATTTTTAAAAATCATTGCTTTTTATAAAAATCTCTCAAATTAGTCATATGTATTTTGGGGTAAAATCATGTGTTAACTTGGTTACAGAAAACTACATTCAAATTTTAAAACAAGTTTAAATGATTCTAAATTTCTAATCAGTATATGTTATAGTTGGAGTAAATGTTCTGAAACTTCTTCCTATAAATCTAGAAGGATGAATAATTCTTTTAAATTATTGTTTTCTTAATATAATATAATATAATTAATTTTGTTTGATTCCTAAAAGTAAATTAATACTCCTGATTTTGTTCAGTAAATTTGTTTTTCCCACTATGTACTCAACTTTTATTAAACAGTTGTGTGCTTTAAATACAATAGAGATTTTATTATTAGAAACTTAAATTTTGATTTTTTGAAATTTAAAATCAAATCCTATAGTCTCAAAATCAACATCATTTTATACATATGTATTTGTGATTTAAAATATTCATTCAAAATTACTAAAGTATTTTAGTATACATAAGTTTATAATTTAGCTTATATAAAAAATAAAAGAATTTAAGACAACATAACCATGCCTAAAAAAACACCCAACATTCTGGTATGATAAATTTTAAAGAGTAAATTACCAAGTCAAGGAAGTAATCAAGAGATATGTTCACGAAATATTTTTCTTTAGTGAATTGTGAGGTTACAGATAGAATTAAATGACTGTTTATTATAAGCACTGTAAAGTGTGAAACTCAAGGATTTTTAAAACTTAATGAGAATGTCTGTTTTCAAGTGGCTAGTCCAGCAACTTGCAGCAGAACAGTGTCCATCTAGAACAACCAGAAAAACTAGACAAAATTGAAAGCTCAGAGTGATGCAAATTGGAGGGTCTATGACTCCAGAGAAATAAGAAGCTTGAAAAGGTAACTTTAATTTTATACCCATTTCCACCTTGAAGCATTTGCCAATAACAGGAGGGAAAATTCAGAGACTCTCAATGACCATTCCCTTGTGTATCTCTCCTTGCATGTGAGAAGGATGCAGAACTAATATTCCCATTCCAGAATATCATTCCTGTGGTAAGGTTTATACATGCATAGGTCACTTTAAGAAAGGGAAATTACTCCGGGTGGTTCTGATCTAACCCATTGAACCCTTAGAAATCACTGGACTCTTTGTAGTAAGAGATGCCAGGCATAAACAGAACCGGGGAAACTTTCCATTGCTGAGTTTGAAGATAGAAGGGGCCACATGATAGGGAACAGCAGTGGTTCCTGGCAGCTGAGTAATCCTTGGACAACATACAGCAAATAATTGAGGACCACTACTCTAAAGCTGTAAGGAACTGGATTCTGCCAACAACCTGAGTGAATTTGAAAGCTAATTCTGCCTTAGTCTGATGTCCAAATGAGCACACAACCCAGGGGACTCCTTGATTTCAGCCTTGTGAAATCCCAGCCAAGAAATCTGACATACAAAAATACAAGTGAATAGGTGAAAGTAGTTTTAAGCCACTAAGTTTGTGGCATTTGTTATGTAACAATCCCATTCAAAAAGTATAGAAACAAGTATAGGCTCCTCTGGGGAGCCTCAAGAATGTGGCCAATTTCTATGCTAAAGAGGCTAAAAAACTTAAGTGGAAAGTCTCTGAAGAGCAAGTCATATTTTTTTCAACAGATGTACAAGGTGAAGTTAGATTCACTAAGACTCTCAGTGGATAATTTTGGTGAGATAGGAGCAGACCAAAACAGTCTCACAAGAGCTGCAGCTAGCCTCTATTCAGTAAAATCCCTGAAGAATTAAGCAACCATACTCTTTGATTAATTGAAAGGGTATACATAGCATCATCTGAGGTCTTTACAATGTGTTATATGCATCATCCACATTCACTCAAACATAACTTGTCATGCCAAAAGTTTGGATCATGTGCCGGAAAATAACAGAACAACAAACAATAAAAACAGATTCACAAGTGGGGCAGATGATAGTTTTTAAAAACCTTTAAAAATAACTGTGATCAAGCCAGGCACAATGTGGTATACCTGTAATCCAAGCATCTTGGGAGGCTGAGGAAGACAGAGTGTAAGTTTGAGGTCAACTTGGGCAACTTAGTAAGACCCTGTCTCAAAAGAAAAAATAAAAAGGTCTGGGGATGGGGCTGGAGTGGTTGCTCAGTGGTTACGGTGCTCGCCTTGCAAGTGCAAGGACCAGGGTTTGAACTCCAGCACCAACCACACACACAACTAAGTTATGGAGTATCGAAGACCAGATGAAAAACTAAATAATTGATTCCCTCTCTCTCTCTCTCTCTCTCTCTTTCTCACTGTCCCAATATCTCTTTGAAAAGAAAAAAAAGGGCTGGGGATGTAGTTCAGTGGTAGAGTACCCTTGGGTTCTATTCCTAGTACATACATACATACATACATAAATTGTGATCAATATGTTCTAAAAAATAAATGAAAATCGTGGAAACACAAGATAAATCAAATAACTTTTCCAGAGAATTGAACTATGAAAAAAATATAATCACAGTAACATTCTGAACTAAAAAATGATAAAACACCTAGATGATCTTCTACTATCTATACAAAAGTTCATGTCAGTGTTCACTCAAATTATTGGAATTCTGTATGTATGAGAATTCACAGATTAGTAAAGTTTAGGAGATCCCTTAAATCTAAAGCTAAATTTCCCTCAGAACTTCAGAGAGGAAAAACAGACTCAAAAGTCATTTTGAAAGACACACAAATTACCGCCTTTCAAATTCACAAGCATTGTGACAACTGTCCTAGGATGAAATGTCTTTAATTTGATTTCCCTCAGAAAAGTGAGAAACTGAAAAGAAATCAGCTTAAAGATAAATCTTACATCTTAATCCCTTGTCATAAGCTGGTCATAAAGGAAGTGGAGAAATGCTTACTGATGGATAGCAAATCAGCTCCATGCAGAACGTAATCTTTTGATCCAAGGAAATACAGATATTCATTAGCTTGTAAGGTATTGACTCCACTTACATATTTGTTTTTACTTTTATTCCTAAGTGGAACAATGAAGTTTTTTAACATATTATCTAGTTAAAACATTTTGCACAAGTAATAAAATAATTGGTACTTACTACACTTTTATCTCATTAATCATTCAGAAAATTTTAGTCTCCCCAAAAAAGTGATAACTTTCTTATGAAATATCAGTTCTGTGCAAGGAAATACCCATTTATTGCAGTATTCTTATGATAGAACATTAATAATGGATATTATCTGGTAATATTATTACAGATATAAAATTATTAATGTTCATTAAAAAATACTAATCCAAATTCCCCATTCTGCTTAATGGAAATTTATTGATATTTAGTAATTATAGGGACATAATTTTATTTTTCTTTAACAACAAAATAGAATGGACTATATATCAAAGTGTTTTAAAAGACTTTGTAAATAAATTGTACAAAGTACAAAGGGACCAGGGAATGGAATGAGGTGCGAGAGTAGGGGAAGTGCTTGGAAAGGATACTGGCCAAATTATACTATTATATTATATGTATATATGACTGTGCGTATGTAACAACAAACTCCATCATCATGTACAACTATAATGCATGTATAAAAAATGTGGAAAATGTAAATAAAACATTTTACATAAAACAAAACATTTATTAATATCACAATAATCAAGTTGAAATCAAATATAAAAAATCATTTTGGAAATCATACCAAATGTCAGTAATATGTGAGTTTATAGTTAATTAGTATGAAATAGGTTGATGCCAGATTTGTTCATATATAAAATTGTGAGCCTCTATCCTTTACAGAAGCCAGTATTCTCTCATCTTTATCCCAGTATTAAATATTATGGACAAGTCTCCTGAAATGGGGTAAAATAAGTTCTTTCTGCCAAGCATCCTTTTTTTAGTAGTCATTAAAACAAAATATACCTGTAAAACATTTAAGATCTCAACTTTAGATATCATTAGGAATTACCTTTTTTGAATCTTGGAGGCTTTAAATAATTCACCACTTGTATTTATTTCAAGGTTGGTCCGTATAAAATTTCACATTGGTATGTGAATGTTTTTTATTTCTGAACTAGATCCTGAAATGTACACTATAGCTGTATGCTGAAAATTACTTAGCAAAGCCAGTAATTTTAAGGTTTTTGGCTTCCCAAATTCTTATATTGAAGAATGGCTAATGAACACTAAATAAATAAAACAATACTCAGGAAATATATTACCCATATTTATCATGATTAAATATGGTTAATGGCTTTAGGTAACTCTTATGTCTGAGATGCCTGGGGCCTGCAATCTACTTTACTTTACAGTGATAAAGGTGAGGAAAGAAATGACATTTTGGTTGACCTGAGCCCTTTTTCAACACTCTGGAAAAAAAATATGTTCTTGGAGTTGATCTTGTACAAGAAAATGAGCTTTGAGACTGACAGAACTGTGTTCTCATTCTGCTCCTGCCCCTTGTTAGCTGTTGGGCATTAAATCAGTCATTAAATTTGTCTTAACCTGGAATTGCTTATCTAAAAAGTACTTATGTAGAAATAAATATATTTAAGGCTCTTAGCCATTCAGAGGCATTAAATAGATAGTAGATATTCCTAGATGGCCTTTCTACAGACATGTTCTATGCAGCAGTTTCAAATAGTTAATTAACAGAAAATAATGTTGAGGAATCTGAGGTATGTGTGAAAAGTGAAATTCATGGTATGAACTTTCACCTCTTGGAATCAAATTCCACAACGATTGTTTCTCAACTTGCTAATGTATGAATGTTATGGTGGATTTCTTTCTCTTTTTTTTTTTTGTAATTTTTTTAGAGTTAGAGAGAAAGAGAATCTACTTTATTTTATTTTATTTTATTTATTTTCTGACACTTAACTGTTTATGTAATGCTGGGGTTTGAACCCAGGTCCGGGCATATGCCAGGCAAGTGCTCCAACCTCTGAGCTACTGCCCTAGCCCTATGATGGATTCCTTAATAGTTGCTTCCACAGTGAACATCCCAGGTTTTGCCCTGGGTGACTCCGACTTAGACCTTCAAGTCACAGCCTGGATCATATCTGATTTAGATGAGGGCAGCCTCTCCACTTAGCTCACATCATTGTAGGATATCTTTGTTCCCTCCTCTTAGAGTATTATTTGCTCATGAAAATTAGAAAATGTTATGGATGTGTGTAAATGCTTGTTTCTCTCCAGCATTTTCTGTCCAGTCTTAGTTTTCCTCCATGCCTTTTTTTTTTTTTAAGACAGAGGGACAGTGAGAGAGACAGAAAGAGAGAAACAACTTTATTTTAGTTTTTCACATGGCCTTAGTTGCTCCAACACTTAGTTGTGTACGTGGCCAATCTGACTCACTTATTGAGATTCACTTAAAAGGTCAACTCTATTGTTACAGTTTCTCTAATCAGCCCAACCCTTCTGTAGAGCCCAGTGGCCATTCATACTACTTTCAATTCATATAACACTTAGCTTTATATCCTTATTTTGGATGTACATGGCCTCATTTTTTTTACATTTTTTTTTTTTTTGAACAACCATACAAGTTTTTAACAAAATAATATAAAATGTGTATAGATTCTGGATATTACAATTACCCCCAGGAGTGCCCCCCCCAATTACCCTCCCTTATCCCACCCTTCCCCTTCCCACTATATCTCTAAAAAAAGTATTAGGTTGTAAAATATTACATCTTATCTAGATTTAACACATGCTAATAGACCAACTTTCTCACTGTCCAGGGTCTAGTCCCCACCTCAACAGATGAGTGGAGACAATCAACCCTCAGTTCTCTGGGTTAAGCTGATTTTACTCAACATGATCTCTTCCATAGCCATCCATTTACCTTCAAAGGCTGCAATATCATTGTTTCTAATTGCTGTGTAATATTCCATGGTATAAATGTACCACAGTTTTTGGATCCATTCTTCCAGTGAGGGACATCTGGGTTGTTTCCATAGCCTAGCAATAGTAAATTGTGCTGCTATG
>PVKS010052794.1:0-10620 GCA_004027875.1 Aplodontia rufa
TATTCTGTGGATGTTTGTTAAGTCTGTTTGATTTATAGTGTTGGTAGACTAGAGACCTATTTACTGTTTTTTTGCTTTGTTGGTCTGTCTATTGGTGATAAAGGATTGGTAAAGTCTCCCAGTACTATTGTGTTGAGGTCCACAAGTGGTTTTATATCTTGGAGTAATTTTTCAACATAGTTGGGAGCGTTGGTGTTTGGAGAGTATATATTCACTATATTTATTTCCTCCTGTTGTACATAGTTGGGAGCATTGGTGTTTGGAGAGTATATATTTACTATATTTATTTCCTCCTGCTGTATTGTTCCTTTACTAGGATGTAGTGCCCTTCTTCATCTCTTTTGATTAATTTATGTTTGAAATCCACTTTATCAGATATAAAAATTGCAACTCCAGCCTCCTTTCTTGGGCCATATGCTTGGTAGATTTTTTCCACCCTTTTACCCTTAATTTATGTGTGTCATGGCTATAAGGTGTGTTTCCCATAAGCAGCATATTGTTAGATTTTGTTTTTTGATCCAGTCTGCTAGTCTGTGTCTTTTGATTGGTGCATTGAGACCATTCACATTCAGTGTTAGAATAGTTATGTGGTTGTGGTTCATATTCATCGTGTTTTATTAGTGAATTCCGGTTATCTTATTTGTCTGTGCTAGCATGTACCTTTATTGAAATTCCTCTGTTTGCAGGCTTTGAGGAATGTTAGCTTGTTCCTCTATTTAGAGTTTATCTTTGAGGATTCTTTGTAATGCTGGCTTTCTGTTCATGAATGCTGCAAGTTTGTTCTTATCATGAAAGGTTATTGTTTCCCCCTCAAATTTGAAGCTGAATTTTGCTGGGTATAGTATTCTTGTCTGCATGGTGTATTCTTTCAGGCGTTGAAGGCTCTCCTTCCATGATCTTCTGGCTTCCAGAATATGAACTGAAAAATCAGATGTGATTCTGATTTGTTTGCCTCTGAATGTGATTTGGCATTTCTTCCTTGCCACTTTCAATGTTATTTCCTTCATTTCCCTGTTGTACCTGATGTGTCTTGGTGAGCTTCTCATTTGATTGGGCCTTTTGGGTGTGCTATAAGCTTCCTGGATGAGCATATCTGACTCTCTAATTCTATTTTTATTTGGGCAAAATTTTCCTTAGCAATTTCCTTGAGAATGTTCCTTATTCCAGTTGTTTGTGTTTCCATTTCTTCCTATATCCCAATTATTCTTACATTATTTCTTGTCATTTCATCCCAGACATTTTTAAAATTCTGTTCAAGTTCTGTGAGCTTTTTTTCTTTTTTGTCATCCATGATCTCTAGCTTGTTAGAGGTTCTTTCTTCAAGAGCTGAGGTTCTGTTTTCTATAGAAGTTAGTCTATTATTAAATTCTTCCAGGGTTCCTCTCATGTCATTGACTGCAGATTTTAGCTCTGTTTCTTCCTTTTTCAGTATGTATGTCTATTTCTTTGATAATAGAATTTTTCATCTCTGTAGTCTTATCACTTAGTCCCTTCATTATATCTTCTTTTATCTCACTGTTCCTTTTAGTAATCAGATCATTAATGATGTTTTCAAGGTCTTCATTTCAACCCCTATCCATGGCATCCTTTTTAGAGGAGTTTTGGATTTGAAGTGAATCTCAGCTTGTTTGATTCTTCATTTTTGAAGAGCTTCTTCTGGATCTCTGAATTGAGATTTCCTCCAGGAAAGGTATGCAATTCTCCAGATGGTTTTTCCTTGCAAGTCAAATGGTCAGATCAGCCACCAACTCATTGATGATCACCTTCTTCCAGATGCTGTTTCTGCCTGGGACCTTGTATCGCTCTACCTTTTGATTCCAGGCTCAAGGTTGCAAATCTGAACCTACCAGAATGCGGGTGTCAGGTAGGCAGTGCTGTTCCAGGCAGGGAAGCACTCCTGGTTGGTCATGAGCAGTGCTGCTCCAAACATGGTTCCTACCAGTCATGTCTTGGGTGCCTGCTGGTGGGACTCAAACAGGTCCCAACCAGAACATGGGGCATCAGGGCTGCTCTAGGTGGGAACCTCCCCTGGTTGTTCTGGTGCAGGGCTGCTTTGGATGGGGGTCCTACTTGTCATGTCCTGAGCACCTTCCAATAGAACCAAAATAGTCTCTAAAAGGAATGTGAGGTGTCAGGTAGGTGGGGCTGCTCCAGCAGGGGAACCTCCCCTGGTTGATCCTGCGCAGGGCTGCTCTGGATGGGAGTCCCACCAGTCATGTCCTGAAGCCTTCCAGCATAACTGGAACCAAGAATATATTTTTTAAGTTAGGGAGTGAATTACCAAAAAAATGCAAAAAAAGAAAAATGTGTATTTACCTCAATAACAAGAATGGCAAGGGCCAGTGTGCAAAGGTAGTATATTACCAGTGACAGAGGCTAAATGAAATTGATTAAAGAGGAGACTTTTCCTAAGAAAATTATGAATGTGAAGATTTGGGTCAGAACCTAGAAAGTCATTTAAGTAAAACTAATGAATGTGAAAATGTAATTGATTTAGGGAGACAATAAAGAATGTATCTGTAATTAGAGATGGAAGAAGAGAACATGAGGTGAGAAGACATTTGGGTTATTTAATGTGATATCCTGTGCCAATTCAGGTAATAAGGGTGGAAATTGAACATAAGAAATGATTGATAATAAATCACCAATACAGATGCATTCAATTCTCAAAGTGTCATCAAATTGGAGATGTCCACAACACTATTAAAATGTAGACATGAGGCCTAGCAAAGATGTTAGTCATAGATTGAGACACTTCCATAAAGAGTCCGAATAAAACAAATTGATGAGTTATCAGAGAAGACCACAAGAGGGAGAGGAGTAGAGAACTTGATTGGAACATTATAGTGTGCTCCATCAAGGATATCAGAGAAAAGTCGAGATATAACAGAATTATATAATGGGTACATTGAAAGAGTATGGTAAACCACAGAGGTGTCCAGGAGCTTCAATTAAGTAGTACAGCCAGCAGACGTCCACTTGCTGTCACCTCCTTCAAGGTCTGCCTCACTGCAGAAGCTGGTTCAGGCAAGGTCAGAAATCCAGGACCAGCTCACACATTGTGACTGAGCAAGGATGAGATCCAAGCATCTGACATCTCACGTACACAGGGACATTTCTGATGGCTCATGCACCCTCCACAGTCTCCTGCACTTGCCTGGGTGCCCAAAGGTATGTCAGACATGCATTGTAACTCACCTTCTGCTCCATCCTGCTTCCTGCATCCTTCTCCTTCCTTTCACAGGTGTTAATCCTTAAAAAAACATCTTTAACCTCAACCCCATCTCAACATGTGCTTGCTGAGAACCCCACCTGTGGGAAAGCAGATGTGCAGGTTCCAGGAAATCTTTCATCATAAGCACATCGATATAAATACAACTTAATTCTCAGACGGTAAGCATGTGGGTTCTGTTGGATACCTCCTGTGACTTTGGAAAGTCGTCAAGTCAATTTGCAAAACTGAGGCTTGGGGGTTAGTTTCTCCCATGAAGTTATTTACCTAGTGGGAAATGTGAATGTGGAACTCAAGTGATAGACATCTTGCTGCAACTACTTAGAGAAGTCCTGAATTTTGAATCTAAATGTTTTGAAATTATTGGTACAGTTCAAAGTTCCCCCTTATGCCTACACTGAAATTCATTTCTGTGTATGAATGGACTGTTTGTTACATAGCATATAAATAGAAGAAAGTAAATTCTTTTTTGTTTGCTTTGACACTTAGTTGTTTATACGGTGCTGTGGTTAGAACCCGCGTCCTCACACATGCTAGGCAAGTGCCATAACCACAGAGCCACCATTCCAGCCCCAGAAAGTAAATTCTTTTTGAACAATAACATTGGCTGTTAAGGGATTCTTTGGCCCATCAAAAATTATGTAAAAGAGAGATGTAATGAAAGTTCTCTGCATATAACAGTCTCTTCCCGGGTCTAGGATTCACGAGATCAAGTTCGTTGCACGTGATTATTTCTCAGTAATTTTCTTCACCATCTCAAAATATACAAATTATGGATTTCACAGTGTGCACTTACAGGCATTAGAGAATAAGCCTAGCCTGATATGGTGCTGCTTACCTATGATCCCAATGGTTTTGGAGGCTAAGGCAAGAGGATCACAACTTCTCATCCACCCTGGATAAGTTAGTGAGATCTTGTCTCAATATAAAAAATAAAAGGGGTTGGAGGTGTAGCTTAGGGTAAAGTGTCCCTGCCCATATTACTGTGAAAAAGAAAATCCCAAATTAAATAACAATTATTTATGGAAGCTATGCAATTAAAAAAGAAGCATTCAAAGTATGTCACATTTTTTAAATTGGAGATGGCTTATAGTTGAAGTCTAAATAAATATCTATAAAGATACATCACATGTGGGTAGATGATATTATTACTTTAGGAAGAAGACCTATTTCATAATTTAGATTTTTCCTACTTAAAAAACAAAACTTATGAACTCAGACTGCCTTAGAGAATAAGGGAAATTTTTATCTTGCATAAGAAGAAATTGGACTTTCAGTATTGCTTATTCAGTGGCTAATGGTGCTCTCTGTCTGTCGCTGAGTGGTAGTTACTCTTGGCTTCATCTTAAGGCTGCTATCATTGTATATGAAGATTCCTGCCCCTACCACTGGAGCAATAATGATTTACTTTTTTAGAAACCAATGAGAGAGAAAGACAAATTCCCCTGATAATGATTTGAGTGAATATTTTCTCAGTTTTTCCAAAGATAGTAAAATTACTTTCATAATATATGAATAGACAATATTGATCATTACACATTATGGGTTTCTTCATATATTAGTTCTTCAGTTTCCCAACCTGGCTGGGAAGAGCTAGCTAGTGATGAATAAACCAACAGCACATAATTAGGAGTATGCCAGGAGAGGGGAGAAGGGTGTATGTAGGTTAGGCAGTCACCACCAGCCATTAAATGTGTCTTTTACGTTGCTTCTAGAAATATTCCACGGCAGAATCCCCTTTATGTCTCAATCTGGGAACATTGATCTTGGTTGTCGCTGGTTCACTTAAAGATTGGTGCTCTGCAACATTCATCTCCATTCACCCTGCTGGTCTCGGTGACAGTCCTTGAGCGTTATTTGTCTTGGTTCCATTCGCTTTGGCTGAGCAGTTGTCTTCTGCCCGGGCTCCTCTCCACTCACTTCTCATTCATTAAGCAGCAGATGTATGACATTGTTGGCTTTAGTTCCTTCCAATTCGATTTGGCAGCCTCAGCCTTGAGCCATCCTTCTTCATCCAGGACCATCTTTGTCCTCTCCAGCTCGCTGCCTCTCACTTGGGCACATTAGCAAGGATCATAGGATGGAATTCAATTCCCTTTACCTCCCGTGCATTCGGAAGTCATCTGATATCATTTGCTACTATCCGCTTTGGGTCTGTTCAGAGTTTATTTATCTTGATTTCTTTTTTCTTCCTGAGAAATTATGGTGCTAATGCCACATGCCAGCCTTTTCAGTAGGCTACTATATCCAATCAAGAAATTAGACATTTATTCATGAGTACTCTTGCAAATTCTCAGCTTCAATTGAACCAACTATATATTTTCATAGCATCCCACAATTTTATAAAAAAATTCCCTAATATTAAAAAAATAGAAATAAAATGAAGTATACAGTATACTTCAACTGTATTTTTTAAAAATACTTTTTCTATGTAATTCTCTATAAGTAAGTGCAAGAAATATTTTGCAGAATCTAATTCTTAGACTTTTACCCCCCTAAAGAATACAATAGTGAGTCTTGCATGAGGTTCTGACAGATTGGTTACGCCTGGGGGTAGCTCTAGCCTTTGGTTCAAAGCTTCAAGTGGAGGGTCTAGATTTGCCCTTCCCACAAGTGTTGAAACAGAGTTCCTTTCCAATTCTAGGTCATTTAATGTGGAAAGGTCAAAGGTGAAGGGGATGCCAGCTCCATTATTGAATATGGATAAATCAGTTTCATTTAATAGCCAAAGGCCTATAGTCCTGTTAATTTACACTAAACCTAGTTCCATATCTAGTCTACTTCAGCCCTCCCTTTGGAAATTTTCATTTCAAAGAGTCTATTTGGTACTACTATTTCAAAGGGTTTATGTATTTCTGAGACAACAACAGCAACATTTGCTTAAATCTTTTTCTCTCCTTGTGTTCTACTTAAAATTCAGTTAGGAATTTAAATCATTTTTATGACTCAGTGTTTTCCAATAGTAACTTCTAATTGGAACTTCTCAGAATGTTGCAGGAGATTGCACCCAGCAAGCTGGGTTTTCTGGAATAGACACCCAAGTATAAATAGGTTCATATGTGTAAACGCTGAATTTTGTTTTTCAGATTATATAAAAATCATTTTGGTGATTCTATTTCAGGTGATATTCTGGATGCTACAGAAGCCCATCTCCCTTAGAAATTTAACAGCATGTGGTGGTGCTCACCTGGCGAGGCATTAGAACAGTGCCCCTGGGGGTGCCTGGTAACCTCTGCCAGCCCACATTAGTAGCCTCAGGTGACAGGTGTGAAACTGGAATGATAAAACCTTTTCTGGTTCACACAATCTTTGAGAATCCTCCTGATTTTATGATAGCAGGAGCATGTCCTGAGCACTAAACATCTCCCTTTCAGACTGATAGGAGGAACATAAAGAATATTTAATGCAAACATTTTTATAATTGCAAAGTATCTTCTATTTCCTCCCAGTTATATTTCTCTCCCTTCTTCTGACTACTTTTATTTTACTATGTCCTATTTTATTCTAAAAATGAACATAAAATAAAAAATACAATAGGGAAGATCTCTGGTACTTTTAAGGAAATTCATAGTTTTTTAATTGTATATGATCTGCACTGCTGTTAGGTGATATTATTCAAGTTATAACACTTTTTATTTAAAAGGGGTTACTGTGTTGCCCATATTCAAAACTGCCATTCCCATTTTCCCTGGGCTCCTCGGCATGTTCATATTCTGCATGAACATAGAATACAGGACGAAGGAACCTTCTGGAACTGTGCCATTTGGCGATGCAGATTTTAAGGCCTAGATGAATTCTCACATTGCCTGATATTCATAAATCCCTGTTAATGGTCTGTCATACATCAAGGGGTGAAATGTGTGGGCTCATCAAGAAGCCTGAATAAATTGGAATGTGGCAGAGGGAATCCGCAAGCACACTTTAAAGTCCCGAACTCCAGCGGTTGGCCAGTTAGAAGCTTATGGCCAAAAGAAAAACAAGGACTGTTGAGGGAAAGCTTTCCCATGGAGCTGAATTTGTCAAATTTAAAAAAGTGTCATTTATTTTTTCAATTATATCTTGTCCATTTTTTTAAAAACAGATCTAGCAATGACAAAGAATACAGTTTTAAATATTATTTTATTAGATTAAAAAATAATGCTTTGGAAATTACTATTTAAGACATTAAGATTTTTAAAAGATTATCATTCCTTATGCAAACACCAGCCCACTCAACCCAATACCACTTCCTGGTTTGAAGAGGGGTGGTTTTGACATGGTCTAGAGGTCACATAGCTCATTGCAATTCAGTTTTCACATCAGTGCCCCACACATTCACTATTCAACTTTTTTTTTCTTTTGATACCAGGGATAGAACCCTGGAGCACTTAACCGCTGAGCCATGTTGCCCACCCATTTTACTTTGCAATAGCATCTTGCTAAATTCCTTAGGGCCTTGCTAAGTTGCTGAGGCTGGCTTCGAACCTGCAAACTTCCTGCCTCAGCCTCCTGAGCCACTGGGATTATAGGTGTGCGCCACCTCGCCCAGTGCTATTTGCTTTTAGTGATGACAAATACTGACAATTGTCGCTAATGATGTCCATGCAGTGCATTCATCCACATGTCTCAAAGCCCACTGGACCTATGGTTTGCGCTGCACATACTAAGTGAGTTTAAATGTTTCAGAAAGGGTCCCATTGAGGTAAATGGCCAACACGCTAATCCCAAAATTCACAATACTAAGTCTTCCCTCCTTTGAGAAATAAAGCGTAGCACAAAATATTACCATAACGATGTCTGCAGTGCTAGTTTACAACAGTTCATGGCGAGCGATGTCTTCTTGTATTGTACGTGTAGATAGAGATTTCTTAGAAAGATTTTGAGTGCCTCTGAGGTAGAGTTTGTCATAGCTCCTTACATCAACCAAAACATCATTCTCAGGGTTGTCCTTGGAACTGAAATTTCAGGAAACACTTAGATCCTATGCAGTGATGTTTTTCACTCTGAGAGAGACTCCTGTTTTCAAGAGTCTTAGAAGCCTTCATGTAGATACCATGCGCAAATTTTCGGAAAGGTCTTGTACGTATGAAGTTCTCTCCCACGGACTCAGTGCGGAAAAGAGTCAGAAAGAGAGAAATTAGATTCAGTCTAATTTTCTAATTCTCTTTGGTATGTTGAGACTATAAATCAAAAGTTTTACTGTTAACTTTAAAGTAATAAGCTGTACTGCTCTTACATATTTCAAAAGCAGGTCAACAGTATCATGGCCATGTGATCATTTCATAAATTAAAGAAAACACTGCTTTCACCAGTATGAAATAAACCCAGAAATTTTACTGCATTTATGTCTTAAACTGTTATTAAGAACATTGGATTTTTTACTTTCTTAATTTCTTCTCATTTTAAATACTTCCATACTATCCATAGAATGACATTTAATTTTTTTCATATTATGAGTCTTTTATTCTTTCACCATTACAGAATTTGTTCTTCAACCATCTGGAAACCTTCAAATCTGAGCTTTGGAAAGAACTCAATGCTTGGGATGGGATTTTGTTATGATAGAGTTCCTCATTGATTTTCTTTCTTGTCCCTCTCTTCTAAGAAATTTTAAAGCATTCATTATATTAAATTTTGACTCAACTTTCAAAATGCAATATGCATTTTCATAAGCATATAGATATTATTTCTTTGAACCACTGCCCCTCTTTTGGGAATAATTGCAAAAAATAACACCGGAACTTTTGGTATTTTACTTAGTCCCTGAGCTTACATAGTTAGATGTTGTATATTTTATTCCAGGTCAACAATTTTATATGCTAAGGTATAAAAGTGTTTCACATGCACGAGCCTCTTCATTCTACAGTAAGTAAATCTAAAGCCCTACACACAATGTCCATATGGTGTGTTGGTATAAATAAATTCCTTGTCTTTTCTTTCTTTTGCAAGAAGTTTTCTGGATTCATATTCTCTAAGAACAGAAAGCCATCTATTCTCAACAGTTTCTTTCTTTAGCATTTACAAAAGGAATTCTCCAACAACCTCCAAGATCTCCCAAATTTGCCCATGTCTCCCAGTTGGCCAGGCACAATACCAAATGTCTCAGAGACTTTCCGTGTATAAACTACAACCCCTGGTATTTATTGGCCAGTTTGTCATTCCAGATTTTTGAGTTTTGCATTCAAATGTGACATTTCTGGTTGTGATTATAGTTGCAAATTCAGATTGTTCAATTATATTGTGAGAATGCAATTTTTTTCTAGTTTTGGGAATAAGTGTGTTGAAAAAGTTGAAGAAGAACCCCAGTGAGGGCACATTGGAAATTTTTCAGTCAACTATTGATTTTTGTTTTCTGTTTTTGTTTTTATTTTTTTCTCGCTACCAACGATTGAACCCAGAGGTGCTTAATAACTGAGTCACATCCCCAGTCCTTTTCTTTAAATTTATCATTTGAGACAGGGCCTCACTAAATTGCTTAAACTGACTTTGAACTTGTCACCCTCCTGCCTCAGCCTCCCTAGACACTGGGATTATAGGCATGAGATACCACACCCAGTCACTACTAAAGAAATTCATAAACAGAGTAAATTAATGTCTACCCTTTTCTGCAGACAACCTGTACTTTTAAAACAGTGGACCCTTTCAATGTTTACTTTTTAATAAGCTGAGGAACTTTGTGGGTTTCTTTTAAGTTGAAGTCATAGAAACTTTTCCAATTTCTATCTCTAGTTTCTTGATCACTCCTAAATCAGCACTTTTCACTCTATGATTTATCAACTCTTGAAAATTTGTGACCTTTTACTAATGAGGTAACTTTTTCTTGTAGATGTTTAAGCTTCTTTTTTCTTCAATTCTGTGAATTGTACTTTGTAGAAAATTACTGTATTGCTAATTATCTTTATAAATTTTGGCTAAATGATTATTTGAAACATTTCTTAATTTGTCAGTGATCAATTTAGTTCCTAAAGAATGCATATTATATTATCTGCTTCTTATTGAAAAGGAATGTACTAGTCAATTTCAGCAATCTATTAAGCCTGTTATCTGAATAGGGTTATTTCCCTGGGAAAAAACACATCCATCTTACATTAAAAACAAATTTTTTAACACTTTCAGCTTGAGTGGATATGGTAAATGGTTATATTTTACATTAAATAAATGCACTGGGAGAAATTGAGCATAAAAATGAGAAAATCTATTAGAGATAATTGGAAAGAAGATAATTTCATTGATACCAATATAAAAATTATTCTGTAAACATACAAATAAGTAATGGGACTTCATGACTGATTTAGTATTTATAAGTCAGAAATTCACTTGAGATATTAGGGAGCAGAGAAACAGAGCTAAATTGATGGATCTTGTGTCAGGAAAAAACCAAGCCAGGGACAGAACAAGAAGGCTGCTGG
>PVKS010052795.1:0-10622 GCA_004027875.1 Aplodontia rufa
TAGCAGGAAGTCCTAGGTCACTTGGTGTTATGCCCTTGAAGGAGATGATAGGAATCAGATGCCTTCCCTGTCTCTCTCCCTGTTTCTTGGCCATTGTGAGATGAACAGTTTGATGCATCACAGGCCCAAAAGCAACAAGTCCACTCAATGGACTGAAACCTCTGGAACCGTAAGCCAAAATAAACCTTTCCTCCATATAAGTTGATTTATTGTAGGTATTTGTTACACTGACAGGAGAGGAGAACAGGAATCAAGGGAAATCGCTATTTTATTTTTTAAAAATTTTCAACTTTTTATCGGTACAATTGTATATAATGATGGGATTTGTTGTTATATAATTGTACACATGCAATATAACAATATAATTTGGCCAATATCCCATCCTTTGGTCCCTTTTCTCTACTGGTCTCCCCTTGATTTTTAGGTGATTTACTCCCACCTTCCTTTTCCTCTCTAGTTTCTGCATATGACAGAAAGCATACAATCCTTGACCTTCTGAGTTTGACTTATTTCACTTAACATGATGGTTTCATGTTCCATCCATTTTCCTGAAAATGACAATGTCATTTTTCTTTATGGCTGAATACATCTCAATTGTGTATATACACATTTTATTTATCCATTCATCCACTGATAGACACCTACTTTGGTTCCACAGTTTGGCTACTGGGAATTGTGATGCTGTAAACATGGGTATGCATGTATCATTATAGTTAGATGACTGTAATTCTTCAGGATAAATGCCAAGGAGTGGTATAGCTGGGTCACGTGGTGATTCCATGCCCAGTCTTTTGAGGGGCCCCCATACTGATTTCCATTGTGGTTGTACTAATTTACAGTCCCACCAACTGTGTAAATGTGTTTCTTTTTTCTCCATATCCTCTTCAGCATTTATTATTGTTTGTACTCTTGAACATTGCCATTTTGACTGGTGTGAGAAGAAATCTCAGTGTAGTTTTGATTTGCATTTTCCTAATTGTTAATGATGTTGAAGATTTTTTCATATATTTGTTGGCAATTTGTATTTCTTCTTTTGAGAAGTGTCTGTTTAGTTCATTTGCCCATTTATTTTGGGTTGTTTGATCTTTTGGTGTAAAGTTTTTTGAGTTCTTTATATATTTTAGATATTAATCCTCTGTCAGAAGAGTAGCTTGCAAAGATTTTCTCCCATTATGTAGGTTCTCTCTTCACATTCCTAATTATTTCCTTCGCTGTTCAGAAGCTTTTTAATTTAATGCTGTCCCATTTATTAATTCCTGGCATTATTTCCTGAGTTTTGGGGGGTTTTTTTGTTTTGTTTTGGTTTTTGCCTGTGCCTAAAAGCTGGAGTGTGGAAATTATATTTTCTTCTAGGAGTTGCATAGTTTTTGGCCAAATTCTGAGGTCTTTGATCCATTTTGAGTTAATTTTTTTGGCAGGCTGAGAGCCAAGGTTCTATTTCCATTCCTCTATATTTGAATAATCAGTTTTCCCAGCACCATTTGTTTAAAAGGCTGTCTTTTCTGCAATGTATGTTTTCAGAACCTTTGTTAAGAATCAGATGCCTATAGATGTGTGGGTTTTTCTCTGTGTTTTCTATTCTGTGCCCTTGGTCTGTGTGTCTGTTTTTATGACAGTACCATGTAGTTTTTGTTAGTATTGCTCTGTACTATAATTTGAAATCAGATATTGTGATGCCTCCGCATTGGTGTTTTGGATTAAAATTGCTTTGACTATTCTGGGTCTTTTATTCTTTCAAATTAATTTTAGGACTGTTTTTTCTAGTTCTGTGAAGAATGCCATTGGTATTTTGATAGGGATTACATTGAATCTGTATATTGCTTTCAGTAGTATGGCCATTTCAACAATACTAATTCTGACTATCCACGAACATAAGAGCTCTTTCCATCTTTTATGGTCTTTTTCAATTTCTTTCTTCATTGTCCTAAAGTTTTCATTGTAGAGGTCTTTCACCTCCTTGGTTAGATTTACTCCTAGATAATTTTTAGGCTATTATGAATGGAATTATTTTCCTGGCCTCTTTTTCATAAGAGTCGTGGGTGATATATGGGAAAGCTATTGATTTTTGTATGTTGATTTTATAACCTGCTACTTTGCCAAATTTATTAGTTCTAGCAGTCTTTTGGTGGAGTTTTTAATCATAACATCTGCAAATGGGGATAATTTGGCTTCTTCTTTTCCTATTTTTATCCCTTTTATTTCCTCCCATTGCTTAATTGCTCTGGCTAGAATTTCTAGCACTATATTAAATAGGAGTATGTTTTGTATTTAAGTTCATCAGGGATATAGGGCTGCAATTTTTTTCCCTTGATGTGTCCTTATCTGGGTTTTGTATGAGTGTGATAATGGCTTCATAGAATGAATTTGAAAGTGTTCCCTCCCTTTCTATTTCATGGAATGATTTGAGGAGTATTAGCATTAGTTATTTAAAGGTTTGGTAGAATTCAGCTGAAAATCCACCTGGTTCTGGCTTTTCTTTGTTGCAAAGCTTCTTATTACAGCATCTCATTGAAAGTTATTGATTTTCTATGTCCTTTTGATTCAGTTTTGGCAGATCATATTTGTCTGCAAATGTATTCACTTCTAGGTTTTCCAATTTATTGGAGTATAAGTTTTCAATTTAGTCTCTAATGATCAGCTGGATTTCTGAAATGTCTGTGGTGAAGGAAATCACTATTTTAAACATACCAGAGAACACCTCATCTACAAGGTGACATCTGAGTAAAGACCAGTGGGAGTCCAGGGGATGAGCCAGGTGGATATCAGGTAGGACGTTCTAAGAACTGCAGTGACTTTGAGATAGGGGTGTGTTTTCTTACATTCAAGGAAGAGAAAGGCCAATATATCTCAACTGGGGTAATAGAGGTTGGAGAGGTAACAGGAACAAGGGCTGATGGGGTGTACATTCTTCAATCAGGCAGACCCCCAAGAGGAAAAAACTATATTTCCATCCCTTAGTCCTATGTCTAATTCCTCTCTCAAACTTACAGGCCACAAGAGTCACACCTTGTTTCCATAGGGAGAAAGGAATAAAAGGGTCAAAGTGTGTCACTCTACTGGATGGTCCCTCCACATGGACAGAAACTTCAGGAATGGAGACTACCCAACACTTACGCGGTAGGTGCTCTTATTTATAAATGTGAGGCACACCAAAGTGGCTAGAAGTGAAGCTAAGACAAATCACCCACACACAAAAAAAGGAAGAAAGGGTAGTGGTATGTAATCTAGGTTCTAACAGGTGAGCATGTGTTTTTCAGAGACCTGAGACATGGACACAAAATAGTCAGTCTAGATGAATGGACAGCAGGTAAAGTGGCAAGAAAGCAAGAGAGTGAGTTATACATTTAGTAAATCTCAGGAAGCTTCATGTAATAGGCCTATTAACATGAAGGAGAGTGACAATAAATACTCTTAAGAAACCCACCAGAAGAAGGGATGTGGGATTTAGCAGGCAATGAGGATGTAATAATTTCTGATCAGAGGAGTGAATCATCAGATTTAATTTTCAAAGTGACAACTGTGGAGTGGAACAGTAGTTTTTAATGTTGTTCTGAAACCAGAAGTACCATCATCCTTGGGGGAATTATGAGAGACGTAAGATCTTGCGCCCCATGCCAGAGCTACTAAATCAGAAACTCTGGGAGTGGAGCCCAGCAATCTGGATTTTAACCAGCTCCTCCAGGTGATTATGATGTATGCTAAAGTTTGAGAAACTGTAGAATAGAATGAGAAGAACCCAGTGTCAGACCATGTCACTTTCCAAAGAGAATAAAGGCCCAAATTAAGAGGGCCAAGGAAAGCAGAACTGGAGAGAACTCTGAATCCTGGTGCTCATGCAGAAGTTTATGTGAAATTCCAGGAATAAATTATAGCTGATAACCAACAGCTCTTGGTGATTTGTCTTAAATAAGGGTAAGAGATAAAATAGGCTTTTACAATGAGGAAAAGAATAAAAATAAGTGATTACAAATGGAAATGAATAGTATCGTTGGCAGTTTCTAAAATATTCATTCTTTTCTTTGATGAGTTGGAATCATAGTGATCTGAACTTCACAGTGAAATGTCATGTCGAATTCCCTCTACGTGGAAAATCTGCATTTTGCTCCACCAAGAACTGAATAGGTAGGAAATAAGCGGGAACCTTGTTTTGAGTTCAGTTTTTTAAATTGTATTTTGTTTTATCGGTGCATTGTAATTATACACAGTAGTGGAATTCATTGTTACATATTCATAGGTACTTTTAATTACATGAACAATATAGGCAGAACGGAGAAGTAAAAATTTCCAAAGAGGAAATCTGACAACTGCTTCTTTTATTATGCTTCTCCAAACTGGGTGATTGGATAGAGACACAGTCATCTTTGATACCTAAATTATTAGCTTAGCTGGCCACTTAATTTTATACCTTACAAACAAATTATAACTTTGAGATATAAAATGGAAACTTAAAACTTCAAATTAATATTCTTGTCAAGAGAAAGAAAATGTTCAGATTAAGAGCTTTTATTTCTAGCGTGAAGTCCTCATATCACCAACAATTATTTGAACCCATTTATTTTTATTAAGAAATTTAGTTATTTACAATAAAAATTGCATCCAATGAAACAATATGATATGTATATATTCTTAAAATTAGATTTACCCCTAGAGCCCATCCTATTCTTCCACCCTTACCCCTCCACCCTGCACCTCCCCCCTCCTTCCCAATACATCTCTATGAATGCCCTAGGTTATGTGTTACTATACCTTTGCTGGATCTAATACATGAGGGTTGACCACCTTTCACACAGGCCTGGGTCTAGCTCCAACCTCCACAGATGAGTGAAGACATTCAACGCTTGACTCTCTGGGTTAGGCTATCTTCACTCAACATGATTTCTTCCATCACCATCCATTTACCTTCAGAGGTTGCAATATCATTGTTTCTAATTGCTGATCAGAACTCCATGGTATATATATACCATAGTGTTTGGATCCATTTATCCAGTGAGGGGCATCTGGATTGATTCCATAATTTAGCTATTGTAAATTGAGCTGCTATGAACATAGATTTTGCTGTGTTGCTGTAATGTGCTGACTCTAACTCCTCTGGGAAAATACCCAGAAGAGGGATAGCTAGATCACATGGTGTGTTCATCCCTAATTTTTTGAGTATTCTCCACATTGCTTCCCAGAGAGGCTGTACTAGTCTGCATTTCCACCAACAGTGTGCTAGTGTTCCTATCTCTCCACAACCCCTCCAGCATTTTTTCTTGTTTATTTTCTTCATTTTTGCCAATCTGACTGGTATTAGGTGAAAACTTAATGTAGTTTTCATTTGCATTTGTCTGATTACTAGTGATTTAGAGCACTTTCTCATGTATTTATTGGCTTGTTCGATGTCCTCTGTTGAGAAATTTCTATTTAGTTCTTTGGCCCATTTATTGATTGGGTTGTTTGTGTTTTTGAGGTTGAGATTTTTGAGGATTGTGTAGATTCTGCATATTAGTCCCCTGTCAGAAGAATCACAAGCCATGATTCTCTCCCATTTTGTAGGAAGTCTCTTAACAATTTTGATCATTTCCTTGGCTGTGCAAAAGCTTTTTAGCTTTATGACATCCCATTCACTGATTTTTTACTTTACTTCTTTTACTTGAGGAGACAATGTTGAGAAAGTTTTTGCCTACTCCCAAATGCTGGAGTGTTGGTCCTAATTTATCTTTCAGCAATTGCAAGGTAGCTAGTTTAATTCCTAGCTCCTTGATCCATTTTGATTTGATTTTCATGGAAGGTGAAAGATAAGGGTCTAATTTCAACTTTTTGCAAGTGGCTGTCCAGTTTGTCCAGCACCATTTGTTGAATAGGCTGTCTCTCCTCCATGTTATATTTTATCCCCCTTTGCCAAAGATCAGATTTTTAAAGATTTGTGGGTTTGCTTTTATTCCATTGGTCTTCCTTCCTATCTTGATACCAGTACCATATTGTCTTCATTACTACAGCTCTCTAGAATAGTTTTAGATCTGGTATAGCAAAATCACATGCTTCTTCTTTCTTGCCTCATAATGTTTTAGCTATTCTGGGTTTCTTATTGTTCCAAATGAATTTGAGAATTGCTTTTTCAATATCTGTAAAGAATGACATTGATATCTTGATGGGGATTGCATTAAGCCTATATAGAGCTTTTGGCAGAATGGCCATTTTTATTTTATTAATTCTGCCTAACCAAGAGCAAGGGACATCTTTCTTTTTATTTTTTTAAGGGACATCTTTCTATCCTCTCAGGTCATCTTAAATTTCATTCTTCACTGTCTGATAATTTTCTTTGTATAGGTCTTTGACTTCCCTTGTTAGGTTAATTCCCAAGTATTTTATTCTTCTTGAGGATATTGTAAATGGGACTGACTTCCTGATTTCCTCTTCTGCCCTATTATTGTTAGTGTTTAGGAAAGCTATTGATTTATGCATATTGATTTTCTAGCTTGCCACTTTGCTAAATCTGTATATAAGTTCAAACAGTTTTCTGGTGGAGTTTTTTGGTTTTCCAGATACAGGATCATATAGTCAGCAAAAAGGGAGAGTTTGACTTCCTCTCTTCCTATTATTATCCCTTTGATTTCCTTCTCTTGCCTTATTGCTCTGGCTAGGAACTCAAGAACAATATTGAATAAAAGTGGTGAGAACAGATAGCCTTGTCTGTTCCCAAGTTTAGTGGAAATGCTTTCAGCTTTTCTCTGTTTAGTATTATACTAGCCGAGGGTTTGGCCAAGTTTAGTGGAAATGCTTTCAGCTTTTCTCTGTTTAGTATTATACTAGCCTTTACATAGTTTAAAAAGGTTCCTTTGATCCCTATCTTCTCTAGAGTTTTGAGCATAAAAGGGTGTTGAAGGGCTGGAGCGGTGGCTCAGCGGTTCCGGCGCTTGCCTTGCAAGCATGAGGACCCGGGTTCAAACCCCAGCACCACGTACACAACTGAGTGTTGGAGCAACTAAGGCCATGTGAAAAACTGAATGGAGTTGTTTCTCTCTTTCTCTCTCTCTCTCTCACTGTCCCTCTTTCTTAAAAAAAAAAAAAGGGTGTTGAATTTTATCAAAGGCTTTTTCTGCATCCATTGAGATGATCATATGGTTTTTGTCCTTAATTCTGTTTAAGTGATGAATTATATTATTTGTTTTGCATATGTTGAACCAGCCCTGCATACCCCAAGATGAAGCCTACTTGATCATGATGAATTTCTTCTTGATAATTTTTTGAATATGATTTGTTAGAACTTTATTAAGGATTTTTGCATCCAGGTTCATCAGGGATATTGGTCTGTAGTTTTCCTTTTTTGATGTGTCCTTGTTGGGGTCTGGTATCATAAAAAATGCTTCATAAAAAGTGTTTGGGAGAGTTCCCTCCTTTTCAATTTCTTGGAATAACATAATAAGGAGAGGTGTTAGTTCCTCCTCAGAAGTGTGGTAAAAATCAGCAAGGAAACCATCAGGTCCTGAGCTTTTCTTCTTTGGTAGACTTTTAATTGCTGTATGGATTTCAGTGTCTGTCATTGGGTTGTTTAGGAATTCAATATCGACCTGTGTCAACTTAGGTATGTTGTATGTGTCTAGAAATTTATTCATATCTTCCATATTGTCTAATTTGGAGCAGTATAGGTTTTCAAAATATGATCTTATAATTTGTTGTATTTCCATGGATTCAGTGGTGCACTCCCTTTTCATTGGAGGTTTTATTGATTTGCTTCATTTCTCTTCTTCTTTTAGTGAGATTTGCTAGGGGTCTATTTTATTTATTTTTTCACAGTACCAGCTCTTTGTTTCATCAATTCTTTTTATTGTTTTTGTTGTTGTTCTCAATTTCATTGATTTCAGCTCTGATCTTGATTATTCCTGTCTTGTGCTAGCTTTGGAGTTAGATTGTTCTTCCTTTTGAAGGGCTTTGAGATGGAGCATAAGCTTATTGATTTGGGGTCTCTCTTCATTTTTAATGTGGGCACTCAGTGCTATAAATTTTCCCCTTAGGAATGCTTTCAAGCTGTCCCAGAGGTTTCATTGTGCTGTGTCTTCATTCTCATTCTCTTCCAAGAATTTTTTGATTTCTGCTCTCATGTTTTCTTAGATCCATTCTTCATTTAAATATTTGAATTAGGGCAGAAAAATTGGTATTTTTTTAATGCTTTATTTTGTATGTTCTTGTATGAGTCAGCTTCACATTACTATCATGAAATACCTGAGGTAACTAACTTTATTTAAAAAAGAGATTTAGCTCACTCAATTTTTTGGTGGTTTAAGTTCAAGTCTGGGTACCTCCATTGATGTGGCCTCTGGTGAGGGTGCTATGTCATGGGTTAGTATGTACCACAGCAAATGGTCACATCTTGAATGAGAGGAGAGAGAAAAACAGGAGACATCCAGCAACCACTTTGGAGGACACATCCTCAATGACCTAAGAAACTCCACTAGGCCCCATTTCCTAAACATCACCAACACCTCCCAGTAGTGTCACCCTGCAGACTAAACCTTCAATCATGGGCTTCTGAAGGATTCCCAAACCTTTTGTTTTCAAATATAGTGTTAATTATTTAAACTATAAAATATTCTTCAATGACAAAAGTCCTTCATGTTTATTTGCTTACACTTTGTAATCTATATCCAGCACTTAGGAAGAGTCCTTATGCAGTAAATAGGATGGAAATATCTTCCTATAAAGGCTGATAAAATTAATTATATTCAGTCTGGCAGAGTTTACTAAGGATTTTGAAAAATCAGATTTGCAACTGTTATACAGTGTAATGTTCAACCCTCTCAAGCTTGTCATAAGCAATGGGTACAGAAATATAATAGCATACAGAGAATTTGCAGGAACTAAATAATCATGCATTTAGTTGACTTTTTTTTTCTTTTTGGCAGTGCTAACTGGTTTAGTTATTCACAATTCTACAGTCCTTAAAATTTTCAAAATGCTATGAAAATATGTGGTCGTTATTCTGCATCATAACATTCCATATGCTAGCGGTATTTTTATCTTTACTTGGGGATGAGAAGGTTCAGATAGAAATGTCAGGCCATGTTCCTGAAACAGCACAACCAGACTGTGTGACTTCAGGAAAACCAATGTTAGCCTCTATAGCAGGGTTTCTCAAACCACACACTATTGACAACTTGGGCTTCAAAAAAACAAACAAACAAACAAGAAATGTTTGAAGGAAAGGAAGCTGCCCCAATATCCCTGAATTCTACCCATTAGATACTAGGAATATCCCTCCCTCCGTATGACCACCAAAAAATGCCACTAGACATTTCTAAATATCCCATTGGGAGCACAATGGCCCTTGTTGAGAGCTATTGACCCAGAAAGAAAATAATTACATAAGCAACTAAATAGATGAAAATGACTTTATGCTGTGTCACATTTTATCTGCAGTTTTCATTCCTCTACAGAGTGTTATAGAGTGAATATGACTGATCTACATGTTCTTTGAAGTTTACATTCTCTCTGTTGTAATAACTCTGCTGATTCCTAAATATATTTTAATATTCCTGTGGCATATATCATGCTAATGCACAACATTAGCAGCTCATTTTTTTAAAAAACTGGTAAATGACTTCTGTCTCAAATTTTGATCCCCAATCATATTGAAATATGAAGTGACACTATCTGAATTAATGAAGTGCTGTTCTGCCAAAGGAATCCATCTAATCTTTTATGCTCACATTATCTCTGTGAGGTAGGCGGGAGTTAAATGTTATGTACTATCATTACAGGGGGCTAAATGTCTTCAAATGTATGCAACTTGTCAGCAACAAATGTACGTTAACAGACAACTCGTGTGGCTTCTCCTCCCATAAGGTTTTTGTGATTCAAAAGAACTAACAACAAAACATTACTTACTTTACTTTGCAATAGATTAACATTGTACCCCTATTTGGTTTTGCCCTAAAATTTACAAATTAAGATAAATTAATTTAAATTAATAATAATATCACTTTGCTTTCTTAAGAATTTTATCTGGCCCTCTTATGTGTATGTGCAAGTAAAACTGAAAGTTCCAAATGTCACAAAGATGTACTTTGCCATAAGGAAAGTGGACAAGAATGGAAGTATCATCTTTCTCATTAAGAATATATTGCATAACTCCTGCACCGTCAGATAAAAGAAAAAGTTACTTATATAAGCTGATTTTGAGTTCCAAAATTGAAGCATTCTATATACACATATGCATTTAGAATTATTAAATAACCAAGTCAAAGTTGCATAAGACAAATAAGATTATATCTTCCTACTCCTTAAAGCATCATAGAGAGATTCACAAAATTTGATGCTTGCTTACAAATACAATGATTAAAAATAGTATTTACACACATAAGAAATGTGAATACATATTTAATTCAAATGTTATATAAATCCATTTGATTTAGATAAATGCTACTTCCTATGTTACAGATATATTTGAATGTCAGTTAGCAACCTCTAAATTCACAGGGCATGGCTTCCTAAACAAGGTAGATCCAAAAATAAGCATAAAATTATTGAATTACAAAATATTTGTATTATCTAAATATTTCTCTAATCTTTTATTAAAAAATTGAAAAAAAATTGAACTTTTAAACAGTATCTAAAGTGGGTAATGTAGAAAAAATAAATTATTG
>PVKS010052796.1:0-10625 GCA_004027875.1 Aplodontia rufa
AGTTTCCACATGTTTCTGAAGATCCTCCATGTGCATCAACAGAATTATACAATGTTGTGATGAACATAGTAGGGTGGGAATATTTTAACACAAAACCTACTGGTTTGACTTACAGTCAATTGCTATGAAATATTATCTAGATGATATCTAGATCACTAAATCTCAAGACATAAAATGATGGGATTACTGCCTGCAATCCACAACTCCCCACACATACCAGCATACCAGAAGAGCTCAGGTTAAAGAGGGACAGCTGATACCGTAGCAAAAATCAGAGTAACAGGTAAAATCTCGATCTTTTCCACTAACCAGAGTGAAGGTTTCTATGATATCTATAGCCCAGAGAGATGCTGTCCCTGCCACATTCAAAGTTGCAGACAGTCTCCAAGCACTTTGGGCTGCCATACAGAAGTTCCCATAAATCACACTCCAGTAGAAACAGGAGATCACCCATGCAGGTGAAATGTTGCTGTATCACTGGGATCTACATAAGCCAGGATGGAGGCTTCTGTTCCAAAGAGAACCTTCAATCTCAGGTCCAAAAGTTGAAGACAGCCACTAATAAGATCGATGCCATCATTAAAGGAGACTATCTGCAGGGGAGTGGGTACTGAGCATTCCACAACTGTGTGTGAGAGACATGAATCCTGCATTCTTTGTCCCTCTACCCAACGCAAGCAGTCAGCAGATACAGCATAACAAACTCCAAGCTAGTGGGACCAGACCACTGGAATGACAAATGGAATCCAGGTTGTGATAAGCTAATAGCAACCAGGGAAGAACAACCTGTGAGTCAACAATACTAGGTGGATAACCAGCTGTTACATCCCATGGTGGAGAGTTAATTCAATTCTCATTCTGAGATAAGGACCTACAAAAGCAGGCTCTGAGGATGCCATCAAACAGCTAGCACAGAAAATTTTGCACACACAGAGCAGTATGGCACACAAAATGCCTTAGAGAAGTGAACCCAAACACAATACCTACTACATAGTGAATCCTAACACAAAGCCACTGCTGTGCAACCTCTGTACTTCAGAGAGGCAGGCAAAAATGCCTCTACTTCAGACTGCCACACTGCACACACTCCAAAATGCTTATGGGTTAGCATTCACTGGTTACGTTATCTTCAAATTCTCAGAGTTTTCTTTTTCTTTTTCCAGGAGTGCACATGAAGATAAATTCCCCAAGAAGAAAAGCAGCCTGTGAACTCATAGAGAGTAAAATACCAACCCTTGTCATCAGTGAACCCAACTAGTAGTGAACATCTTCTCAAATCCCAAGTCTTGATGTAATCCAAATTAGTAAGTCTCAAGAAAAAATTTTTCTACCGCATCAAACATTATCATAAATAGTTTGAACATCAAATTTTATCTTTATACATATGCATATACATTATTTTCCTACCATTTCAAAGATGTTCCTATATTATTTGATATTTCACCAACAGCACTTTTGATTAATTTCTTCTAATATTTAAACACATTAACTGTAATCATACTCTCAGTCTTTCTTTCCTACTTTAGGTTTGCACTTTCTCTACTAGTTCCTCTTTTCTGCCCTGACTTTCTTGCTCCTACCTTATCTATCTCTCTCATCTTTTTCATTTTTCCATGGCTTCATCTGTTATCTTTCCTTTGCCACTCTGCTGTGCTCCACTTTTCAGAAGCTATAATGCATAATAGTTATTTTACTATTTTTAGTAATGAATTTCTCAACATATTCCTGAAAATTATTACAAATTTATATCTTGAGTGATAGAATTGTGGAGAACACACTCTATAAATGTTTTTAATAACAAAGTTAATTACTAAATAGCTTCTCTCTGATATGAGTTAAGTTACTAGGATTTACTATGTACTCTCAAAGTAGTGCCAATACTGGGAATGCCAAAAGATACACATTGTAAGCGGGACTAAATATTTGGGTATTTGCCTAGTCCAGGGAACTTCAGAGAAAGAATCTCACTATATAATCACTCACAGAAACATACTTAGTTTTATACTAAATCATTTTTAAGGTCTTGGCATTTAATATAAGGCAAACTCACACATTTTCTAACTTTCCGCAAGTGCCTAAATGGGAAGGACAAATCCTGTCTTGAAATTTATTTTTTAAAAGTCATGACACTGTTTTGCCATGAAATTGAGTAGCTAACTTTTGGTAACACATTTTGTTTCTTTCTATGTTTGTAATAATGGACATTTTAAAACAGGAATGTTTTGGGTTATACAGTTTTTGACAAATAAGTGTTAATAAAGTTCATATTGACTCAGGAAAAAAAGAACAATAGATAAATCTGCAGGCAGGTAGGTAGACATACAAATGATAGGAAGACTCAAGGGGACAAACTACCATAATCAATCCACAACACTGATCCCATCGATACCACATTGAAGAAAATGTTGGAGAAAGAATTTGGAAACTTCACAACTTAAGGTCTTGAAGACAAAGTAATCTTGAAATTAAAGTTTTTCTAAAAGAATGCATGTTAAGACATCATGACCAGAATTTTTCAGAAATTTGGGATAACAAAGAGAACAGATCTCAGAACTACTGCTGTAAGGAATGATACCAAAACACTAAAGGAATCCTAATTGCTTTCAATGAAGATATATGAGATTTTCTAGACCTTAGGAATGAGATTTAAATCCAAATGGAAGGTACATTTAGTATACTAAATAGACAAGATCAATCAAGATCCTCTCTCCAAAACACATTGAAATGAAAATCTCTTGTATAGGCAATAAGGATGGAATTCTAAATTCTGGAACAGAACAGCAAAAGGCCAGATCTGCAGAAATCCAATGACTATTTCAAGTAATTTCTTAGCACAGAAATTCAAAGACAACTGAACTTGGAATCATATATGCCACAGTCTGAGAGAAGACAGGTGCCAAACAAGGTTACTTTATCCTCAAAACTATTCTTTAAAAGTTAAGATGAAAATAAAGTCTTTCAGGATGAGCAGAAATATAGAATTTAATGAAAATATTACTTGACAAAAGTTCTCACTGGGAGCTCATAATCGTTTAGTGCTGGCACAGCAATCAACACACAGATCATCATATTAGAATTAGGAATGCTGGTGCTAGAGTGGTGGCTCTACGGTTGTGGCGCATGTCTGGATTGTGCGAGTACATGGATTCAAACCCCAGAACCCATGTACACAACTAAGTGACTGAGTAATGAATGCCATGTGAGAAACAAATAAAATCTGATTCTCTCTCTCTCTCTCACTGCCCTCCTGTCTTTAAAAAAGAAAAGAAAATGGAACATTAAAATGAATATTTTCCAAGAGACATAACAAAACAAATAACTGAAAATATAATAGTCACTTCTCCCCAAATTGGTGCTTGGACAACTGGATAACCTAAGAAAAAGAAAATATTGCATTTCTACCAAATATCACATGCAAAAATCAGCTTTAAATACATCAGCTAAATGTAAAAATTGAAACCAGCCCATAGCTGGAAACATAGGCATAAATGTGTTTTACTGGATTTGAAAATAACTTCTTAAATATGACTCCAAATATAAAGAATAAATAGACTTCATCAAAATTAAATACTCTGTGATCTTGAAAGAGAAATGTTGAGAAGATGATAAGGCAAGATCTTGAGTAGAAAAAAAGAGTTCAAAATTCTGTACATAATAAGAGTTTTATATATAGGATATATGAAGAATTCTTCAGTAATAAAATAAAATGAAGTCTCAATTTGAAGATGGAAAAAGAATTACAGTAAACATTTCTCAAAATGAGTAGTAGAAATGTCCAATAAGCATGTTAAAGGAGACAGGATGTGTATACCAGGTTATAATACCATCAAATCAGGCGGTTAATGCAGGAGTTAAGCTTCAGAAAGTTACAGACACTCTAAGGATTATACAAAACCGTGTCTCCAAATTAAAAAAAAAACATACTGGGGATGCAACTCAGTAAGAAACACTCATGTGGAAACTCAGGTGTAAAAGAAATTATAACAAATGGGCTCAATAACATCCAACAATCATGAGAGGAAATATAAATAAAAACCTCATTGAGGGATCACTTCTTGCCATGAGGACGATTTCTTTTTCAAACTAAATCTGGAAAATAAGCGTTGGCAATTTATCTTGATATCCATGAAAGAACATATGCCCAAATTCAAGCTTTGGAGTTGGTTCAGTGGCAAAGCCTCTCCAAAAAGGATATCTTATGGCATACCATGGTTTTCTGAAAGCTCTTTGCAATAGCATAGGTGTTAACTTCAAGAAATTGATACTGTTCTCTAAAGGGAGGAAGTGATTTCAACTAAATATCTCAGTTACCTATAACATATATTTCCTCTTTACCCAGTGCTAGAAATTCTGCACAAACCTCCATTATCACATATTAAATGGATGAGGTTAGTTTCAAGAACTACAACATCACCTATTAGTAGCACAGATTTGGGGTTCATGGAAAAGTCTAATCTTATGGAACATTTAAAAAACAATTTCTTTTGATGAAGACATTTTAAAATTCACTACTTAATGGCTGCTGACAAGTGAAGTTGAACTGAACGCATTATGTACTTCATTCAAAGGATAAAATTGTCATCACTACTCCCCAAATATAGATGCACACAATTTCATGTGTACGTTAAAACATGCGATGAAAACATATACATATTAAATTTTTTCTCTGCTGCACAGCATTGTTGTGAATGTTTATCATCCCAGCAACTCACGATGCTGAGACAGGAGGATTGTGAGTTCCATGCAAGCCTCAGCAACTTAGTGAGGCCCCAAGCAATATAGTGAGATCCAGTCTCAAAATTTAAAAATTATAAAAAGAATGGAGATGTGACTCAGCGGGTTATGCATATCTGGGTTCAATCCTTCGTGCAAAAAGTTTTTTCCTCTTTTCCATAATTGTATGACATGTATACTGAAATTCCAAAATATGTATTAATACAAATACATGCTCCAAAATATTTGAACATGGATAAGAATGATACCTGAGAATTCATTTTCTCTATTGCCATACTCACCTCTTTTTCATAACAAAGTAGTTGTTCCAGTACCTCATGGACAATGTTCTGTTCATCCTGTTCTTGATGGAGCTTCCTCTGAGCATCATTTTTTTCCTCTACAACCTAGATACACATTTCATTATAGTTTTCAAATAACTCACACAGGAGAAGCATATGAAAATTAAGAACAGAAATTTCATGAAAAACTCTAAAATGAAAGAAGGATATTAAAGCACAGGGAGGGGCTAGAGTGGTGGCTCAGAAGTTATGGTGCTTGCCTGGCATGCACCAGAGCACAAGTTCAAAGCCCAGCACCATGTACACAGCTAAGTCTCAGAGCAAAAAAGACCACATGTAAACTTTTAAAAAAATAATTCTACCTTTCCCTCTCTCTCTCTCTCTCTCTCTCTCTCTCTCTCTCTCTCTCAGTGTCCCCATCTCTTTAAAGAAAACCACAGAGAACATTGTTCCCTGTGGATTATGCAACATTTAATTGGTTCAAGGACAACAAAAATTGTCAACCAGTAAAAAGTCTCCTTAACACAGGCTGACACTTCATTGTGAAATAAAATTATTTGACACAAGTTTGAGAGATTTTATTATATCTTCAAAGCTATGTATCTCATATTTTAAATTAATAATATCTAAATTACTCGTTCTCTTTCTGTCTAAACTAAACTTCATGCACCGCTCCCTATTCGGGTTCTTAGGCTGAGCTTCTGTTAGATTCTAATTTACAATAAGCAAGTTTTGCCCTGAATATTGTGATTTATTTAGGATGAGATAGCATGTTGGTTCAAACATAATTGACACAGTCAAATACCACATAATGGCACTTCCAGCAAATATAGACTGGATATATATAGGGGGTCCCATCACATTTTCCCCCAGGGATGTTTTACATATCTGCTGTGTGTGTATATAAGTACACCCATGTCTTGTCTGTACAGTGATCATACTGTCCAACACCACATTATCTCAAAACATTTACTTGCCTTAAAGAGACATATAATTAGGTATGTAAAATAAAGGTGATACTATCAATACCAAAGTCCAACTCACTGCATTTAAGTAATTTTGCACAGTCCATAATTCTGTGTTTACGGTTGCAAGACACTTCTCAAGTTATTGTGTTGTTTCAACTTGTTTGTCATATTCAGATTGTTTATGTCTTAATTCTTCCAAAATCTTTTCATAAGAATTCTCAGAATGTTTTCTGTTTTCCTGTTCTTCATTGAAGTCAGATCTGCAGTTCAATATACTTCTCTTAAAATAAGGTGGCCATGTTGTAATCTGGCTCCTCATATGTTAAGTTATCACCCTTCTAAATTTTCTCAACTCTTGAATATTTTTCCTTTCTATTTCACATGTGGTTAATTCCTGACTTCAACTTCTTTCAAATGAAATATTTACTTGCATTTTAATAATCAATGGATATTCCATTACTTGTAAAATTTCTGCTACTTAAACTGTTAAAAGTTATGGAAAAACAATTATTAAATTATTTTGTTAATCTACAAGTTGAAAAATGGCTTCACACAGTCATCAGTATATCTACATTGCACAAAAGTTTAATATTCCTCAATTTTACCAATTCTTATGTACAGACAAGTGTATAAATTATTGGAATAAAAATTTTATTCTCATGAAACATCACAGGCATCTATCCAAAAAGCAAAACAGTGCCAGAAAGCAACCTCACATACTTTCCTACAAATACCTACAAATCACTATAACCTGATACTAGGGTAAAGAATTGAAGATCAGTTATTGCAATTTCTTTGTTTCCTTTGAAGAGAACTTTCAGCTTTCTGCCATATATTCTATAAATAATGTCAAAGTCCCTTTTGGAATAACACAGATCCTAGCTTGTCTATGAGAAGAATGACATGTGTATTTTTATAGAAAGGTGAATTGTATTTCTAAGCATGAGAGGAATTTTGAATATGAAAGCCACTACTCACTTTCCATTGTTATTTTCATTTCACACATGTTATGAATAAAACCACAACTGGATGATATAACCCCATGGTAAAAACCTGGAATTGATCCTCATCACCACAACACATATCAAACTACCTACACACATAAGAATACATACACACATGCACACACACACATTAATATATCCATAAAAACAACATACAATTTTTCAAAATTTTCCACATTTAAGAAAACTGGGCAATTCACGTAATTGGGGCATTGACGTAAACTTTCCTGAGGTCAATTCAGAAATGCTGAAAAATGACCTTTCTAAAATACGTATGTATTAATGAAAGAAATTTTTCCTGGAGTAATTTCACTTAAATATGACAAAATAGATTGAAAACACTATATTAAATTAGCATTTCTTTCTGCCCGAAAAGTTACACAAATGTATCAGGACAACTCAGATTTCTGTTTTAAATAATTCATGAAGGTGGTATAGATTACCTTATAATGTTCAGCATTATGATTTGGAAGACTCTCCATTTGATAAAGCTTGTTTGTCATGTCATTTTAAAATCTCCATTTTTTAAGATGTATTCATAGTGAACCTCTAGTTCTGTTATTTTCAGCATTAGACACTACCAGACTAAGATTTCCCTCTACAAAATCCAAGAATTTAAGTCATTAATTACCAAGCTTACCTGAATTGTCCACAGTGTAAATTAAATACTTCATTAATTTTTTTAAAGGAGGAAAACATGCCAGATGTGATATAGCATCTTTTTAACCATAGTAACTTGGGAGGCTGAGACAGGAAGATTGCAAGCTCAGGGACAATCAATCACCTGTTCAAGGACAGCCTCAGCAGTTTAGCATATACCTAAGCAAATTTGGAATATTCTGCATCAAATGAAAAATATATAAAGTTCTAGGGATATGTCTCCTTGTTTTAGTGTCTCTAAATCCAATACTCACTACAAAATATGAAATAAAATAAAATAGGATATCATATCATACCTGACTTTGAAGAGTTTTGCTTCTAGGTGCACTTTTTCATATTCTAATGTTATGATAAGTTCTCTTGCATCTGAGAGGTCCTTTAGTAAGACACTGATATCCTTTCTTGACATAATTCACAGTGACTTTCTTTAATAACTCTTTGACTTTCATAGGCCAAAAATACATCTCGTATTTTCAAAAGGGGAGTGGAATCTGTTTCCAGGAGAAAACAAGAGAGAATACAATTTCGAGTACTTTATGTTGGGGAATGAAAAATAATTTCCAAAATTTTATAAATTAATGTTGTAAATATATATTTTAGAAAAGACAGAAAGAACCTATGTATAGTTTTATCAAAACATCAAAAATACACAAAAATGTGATAAGAAGGATAATGGTCAAAATGCAAAACCACAATATAATATTGCTGAAAAATAACTGAGACCTGGATAAATGAAAATATGAAATGTTCAGAAGTCCAAAGATCATGAATGAAATGTCAGTTCTCTCATTTTCATTCCTACCCATTCTTCCAATCTCATTTTTAACTGAGAAGCTGATTTTTTAATCTGTAAGTAGCCTAGGTTTGTATCTCAGTCTTGGAACAACTGATGTTGCCTGCAATGCATGAGGCCATTGGTTACAGGTGTAGCAACACAAAGCAAAACAATTAAGCAAAATCAAGTGGGAATGCAAAGGATCCATAAACATCAAAGGAACCCTCAAAACACAGCACAATGTGAGGAATAGGTGGGATGATTTCAAGTATTATAAACATATACCAACCAAAATACTGAGATGCTGCTATAAAAGCCTAATATATGAAGGAAATTCAACAGTTATTACAGAAATGGATCCACATATAAATTGTGTATTTCATTTTAAAAAGGTATTATGACTGTGATTGGGGGAAAGGATGGCATATTAAAATATGGTTCTTGAAAGACTGTATATTCATGTGCACACAATGAACACAGAACTATATCTATACAGTATCCAGAAATTAACTCAAAATGGATCATAGATCTAAGTGCAATACTTAATTCTATGCAGTTTGTTGAAAACTACATACGTTTAAGAACTTCAGCCACAAGGTTATGGGGAATTCCTGCCAAATTTTATGATCATAAAGAGTGATATACAGAATATGTAATACATTCTTAAAATTAAGTAATAACATTGAACCCAACATTTATGACTTGAATATGGACTTACAATTTAGGGGAAATCATTATCAAGCAATTAAGAATAAATATATATTTACATAGTTAGCCAAGGCTGATGTCATGTCATGGTTTTGCCCCTTGGGTTCCTTATGGTTCTACGTATTCCACAAAAGAACTCCTGTGTTAAATGAACATCTCATGGAGGTCAGATATCGCAGTCTCTGTTGATTCCCCTACACTCCCTCCCTTCAGTCTCCTAAATATCCTTCCTAATTCCTCCTCCCTCCCAACATCTCCAGGTGTTCGTCAAGGTTCCCCATTTGTGTACAAATTCATACATTTTTGAAGTTATTTTTGGCTTACCCATCTAACGCAGTGTCTCCAGCTGTATTGTAGTTTCCACAAATGAGTGAAAACATTAACCCTTGAATCTCTGAAATCGGGATACTTCACTTAGCATGATTTGTTACATCTCCATCCATTTAGCTTCAAAAGCCATAATATCATGTTCTCTAATGGCCAAAAATTATTCCATTGTATATATGTACCAAAGTTTTTGGATCCACTCATCCAGTGATGGGCATATGGGTAAGTTCCATATTCTAGCTACAATAAATTGAGCTGCTATAAACATTGATGAAGCCATATCTCTATATTATGCCAATTCTAACAATTTTGGGGAAATATCAAGAAGTGGGTCATAAGGTACTTCCATCCCGAATTTTTGGAGGAGTCTCCAAACAGCTTTCCAGAGTGTCAGAACCAGTTTGCAGTCCAACCAGCAATGTGACAATATTCCTCTTTTCCCACAGCCCCTCTAGCATCAGTCATTGTTCATATTCTTCATTTTTGGCACTTTAACAGGGGTGAGGTGGAATCTCATTGAAGTTTGATTTAAAGTAAAGATGTAGAGCAATTTTCTCATATACATATAGGTTTTCATCTGAACTTCCTCTGGTGAGAAATTTCTTTTTAGATCCATAGCCCATTTACTGGTTGGATTATTTGTGATTTTGTTGTTTCCTTTTTTTTTAGTTCTTTGAATATTCTGGATATTAGCCCTCTACCCAAGGTGTAGCAGGCAGAGATTTTCTCCCATTCTGCTGGAAATCTCTTGACACTCTTTATGAATTCTTTAGCTGTTCAAAAGCTTTTTAGCTTAAATGCATTCTGTTCCTTTATTCTTGACCTACTGCTTGTGCCATGGGAGTTATGTTAAACAAGGTGCCACCAACCTCTATGTCCTGTAGTGTTGATTTTACTTCTTTTTCAATAAATCTAAATTTGCTTGCTTAATATACAGATAATCGAACCATTTTGATTTAAATTTTGTGTACGGTGAAAGGTAAGGATCCACCTCAAGTTGTCTACACATGGCTGTCCAATTTGTCCATCAGCATTTTTTAAACAGGCTATCAATCTTCCACACTATGTTTTTGTCCCCTTTATACACTATCAATTACTTAATGTTGTGGGGGTTCATCTCAGAATCTACTAATGTATTTCATTGGTCTTCAGTTCTATTTTGATACCA
>PVKS010052797.1:0-10622 GCA_004027875.1 Aplodontia rufa
CTTGTGCTTGCAACATCTGACCACCTAGGGACAACCAATAGGAGCCAACAGCAGAGTTTTCTTCCTCATAGCAACGGCCTATGGATTGGTTCATTTTTACTATATAAGCAGTGTAACTTCCTGAATAAAAAAGAAGAGATCTCCACAAGCAACAAGTGTGTACACGTCGTTATTGCCACCTCGCTGGTCGAGGTGATGACGACACTCTCTTTTTCTCTCACTGCCCCTCTCTCTTTAAAAGAAAAAGAAAAAATAAACAATCAAGTGAATGAGATAAGCTGCAGAATGGGCGAACAAACTTCCAAACTATGCATCTGTAAAAGGGTTAAAATCTAGAATGTATAATGACCTCAATAAGCTTAAGCAAAAACCAAGTAATTCAATTAAACATTGGGAAAATGATTTATGAATAGATACACCTCAAAGAAGAAACAGAAATAAGTAAGAAATACAGGAGTACATGAATATCATTAGGGAAATGAAATCACCAATGAAATGAAAATGTAAAACACAATGAAATATCATGTAAGCTCAGTTAAAAGATCTATTATGAAAAATGAATCCTAAAATTAACAAATGTTGGTGAAGACATGAGGGAAAAAGAGCATATACGCTGTTGATGGGAATTTAAATCAGTACAATTATTATGGAGAACAGGATGGAGGCTTCTCAAAAACCTAAATTTAAATCTGCCATATGATTCAGCTATCCCTTTTGGACATAAATCCAAAGGAAAAGAATTCATGACACCAAGGAGTTTAATTCAATGTTATTAACAGTAGCTAAGATATTGAATATGAGTGTGTATTCCTCAATAGATAAGTGGATTAAGATAATGTTGTATATTTACATAGTGGAATATTATTAAGCAATAAAGAAGAATAGAATCTTGTCATTTACAACAAAATGGATAGAACCAGGGGACATTATGTTAACAAAATGGGCCAAACACAGAAAGAAAAGTCCCATGAGTTCTCTCTTATATGTGGAATATTAAAAAGGGTAATCTAAAGGTAGAATAGTGATTAATAGAAGTTTGGAAGGGTATGTGTGGTAGGGTGTGTAAATGAAGATATCACACTGATCCCATTAATATGGATAATTAATACATATTAATAAAATTATAGTTTTCCAATATATCTTAAATATATATACACATAAACTTATTTATTAGCAATTTTAAAAATTTACTAATCTTTAATTGTCACATATTAATATTTGGTAGTGAAGCATCCCACAGAAAATTTCTTGGTTATGTGAATGCTCCATTATACACAGCAATGCATCATACTCAACACACTGATTTCCCCAATACTGAAGTACTTACGTAAACAGTGTGGTGGTTCTGTCCATTTTCCTTTTCTACAGGTTACATGCTTGTTACCCTCAAGTTTATACAAATTCTGACACTGATATTCAACCGATGAACCTGAGGCATACGCTGGTAGTGGGAATGAAGTGATGTCTCCATTGTGAATAGGTGGAGGTAGCCCACATTTTCCTGTGGAGTCTGAAGAATACCATTTCATTTATGGAGAGACAAAATCAACATACAGGATAAAAATAAAGCAGGCACAAATCCATCACTATATACAATATCAAGGCATTTATGATTTCCGGTAACAAATGATTGCTTGGAGAAATCTTATTCACAGAAAGAGAGAAGTGCATTTTTAAGATCTTGCTTTCACCTCACTGAAGGTGCATGGGAACTGTCAACAAATGTGTCTGCGTTGCAGTAAACTGGTACTAAAAATGTGCTTTGAAAAATAAAAGCTGAACACGTAGATGGTGAAGACAAATGAAAAAGTTTCTTGTTCTTCCATATGACATAATGCTGCATTTTTTGTGTCTCTACTAATTTCTCCTTGATTTTCCCTTTCATTACAATGAAACAAAAACTCTTTGGAAAAATTTGAAAAATGTTAATTTTTAGAAAATAAAAAGGGATTATAGTCTTCCTGGTTTGAAAAAATGAGTAAAAATCATTTTTACTTATTCCTTTTGCTAAGTGTAACTTATAATCCTGGTCATGATGATTTTTAAATACCAATATAAGATGACTCTGGAAGGTTCAGAGAATCCACCTGGCTAGGAACTTCAGGGCTCAGGGAATGGCAAGTAATTTGCTATATCATTTCACTTTGGGAGTCCTGTGTATCCTGGAAGGAGCACTGGAGTAGACTGTTCCCAGGAATGATATCAGATGCAGATAAATATGGAAAATCTCATGAGAGTCTCATCCTTTAACCAAAGGACAAGAAAGGTAGCAGCTTTGCAAGACAAAAAGATTTTTAAAATAATAAGTGACCTCATGTAGAAAAAACATCATAATGCACTGATGAGTAGAAGTCACTCACATGTTGAGCTGACTGGAAGTCTCTCCTTCCTGTAGTTACTGCAGAGGCCAAGTGGTTATCAAGGAGAGCCACCGAACAGGAGATTCAAATAACATATGGCATCTCACAATATAATACACAGAATGTCAAGGGTAAAATTAAAATTTACTCATCATAATAAGAATCAGAAACATTTAAAAACAGAAAAGACCACAAAGAGAACACTGAGGGGGTAGAGCAGTGGCTCATCGCTTACATTGCTTGCCTGGCATGCATGAGTATGCGTCAGTTCAAACCCCAGCAGCAAGTATGCAAGAAGTCTCGGAGCAAGGAAGGTCACATGAAAAACTAAGTAAAATTGATTCCCCCACCCCTCTCTCTCACTATCCTTCTCTCTTTAAAAAGAGAGAGAGAACAGTGAGATGATACAGATGTTGACTGTTAATGTCTCTTCAAAGTTCAATAGAGTTTAGAAGAGAAAAATATAACAGAAATAAAAAAGAAAACAAAACATCTCAATGGATGGACTTAATAGTTTGAAGATGACTGAAGGATAAATCCATGAACTTCAAGAGGGAGCTAGAAAAATTACTCAGTATGAAAATAGACTGAAAATCAATAAATGAACTGAACATCAGACACCTTTAGAAGAAAACAAAATGTTGGAGATCCAGAAAGAGAGAAGAAAGGATATTGAGTTCAATAAAATTTTAATAAATTGGGCATCAGGCACAAGAAGCTCAGTAGACTCATGCTAATACATTTCATAATGACACTGAAGATAAAGAAAAAATCTTGCAAACAGTATGGTAGAAACTCCTCATTACCTATAGATAACCAATATTCAAATGATAGTGGGCTTCTCATCCATGTCCATGGAGGACACAAATAATTGAAAAGAAAAAAAAGGTATGACCCTCAAACTCTATATCCAAACTCACTATCCTCAAGAATAAAGGCATTAAAAAAGGCATTCTCATACAAGATGATCAAGAAAATTTGTCTCAAGAGTTACCCTTAGAGTATAACCAAGGGAATTCTTCAAAAAATAATTAAAAAATAATAATATTGAGACTTCAGGAGAGAGGAAAATAACAACTTAATTGATAAAAGGAAGAATATATAACATAATAGACTATCTTTGTCCTCATCAGCTTGCTCAATTATGTTTGATGTTTCAGGCAATAGCATCAAACATAACGTATAGTAACATCATTATAACATTCTTTTGATAATAGTTCTAAGTGTATGCACAGGAAATACTAAAGATATTATTTAAAAATGCAGGAAGGGTAACTGTATTTAAATGGAAATAAGGTTTCCAAGTTTCAATTGAAGAATAAAATGCCAATATTAGTAGAGAGAGTGACAACTTATATATATATACATACACACACAACATACATAGTATATATATGAAAACATAAAGATACACGCATGTATACTATATATATGTAAACATACATGTGTGTTTACATATATACTCACAAATACCTAGAAAAAACACTTTACAAAGAAAGGTGGTGGGGGAAGCTATCAGGGAGATACACTAAAAAACAGGAAGATAAATCAAAATGAAATTCTTTTAAAATGTCCTCTACAAAGAGAGGAAGTCAAACTCTCTCTTTTTGCTGATGACATGATCCTGTATCTGGAAGATCCAAAAAACTCCATCAGTAAACTGCTTGAACTCATAAACAGATTTAGCAAAGTGCCAGGATACAAGATCAACACACATAAATCAATAGCTTTCCTATACACTAATAATAATAGAGCTGATGAAGAAGTCAGGAAATCAGTCCCATTCAAAATATTTTTGAAAAAAATAAAATACTTGGGAATTAACCTTACAAGGGAAATCAAAGATCTCTTCAATGAAAACTATCGGTCATTGAAGAATGAAATCCAAGACAACCTGAGAAGATGGAAGATGTCCCATGCTCTTGGTTAGGCAGAATTAATATAATAAAAATAGCCATTCTACCAAAATCTTTATACAGATGTACTGCTAACCCCATAAAGACACCTATGTCATTCTTTACTGACATAGAAAAAACAATTCTCAAATTCATTTGGAACAATAAGAAACCTAGAATTGCCAAAACACTATTAAGCAAGAAAGATGAAACAGGTGGCTTCACCATACCAGATTTAAAACTATACTATAGAGCCATAGTAACAAAGACAGCATGGTACTGGTATCAAGATAGGAAATAAGACCAATGGAATAGAATAGAAGACCCTGAGACAAACCCTCAAAAAACCCTCAAATCTTTAAACATCTGATTTTTGACAAAGGGGGGCAAAATATTACATGGAAGAGTGACAGCCTCTTCAACAAATGGTGTTGGACAAACTGGACAGCCATTTGCAGAAAGTTGAAATTAGACCCTTATCTTTCTCCTTGGATGACAATCAAATCAAAATGGATCAAGGAGCTAGGAATTAAAATAGCTACCATGCAACTGATAGAAGACAAATTAGGTCAAACACTTCAGCATTTGGGAGGAGGCAAAGACTTTCTCAACATGTATCCCAAAATGAAGGAAGTAAAGTAAAAAATCAGTGAATGGGATGCCATAAAGCTAAAAAGCTTTTGTACTGCCAAGGAAACAATCAAATAGACAAGAGGTTTCCTACAGAAATGGAGAGAATCATGGGCTATGATTCCTCTGACAGAGGCCTCATATGCAGAATCTACAAAATCCTCAAAAATCTCAACTACAAAAACACAAACAACCCAATTAATAAATAGGCCAAAGAGCTAAATAGAAACTTCTCAACAGAGGACATTGATCAAGCCAATGAATACATGAGAAAGTGCTCCAAATCACAAGTAATCAGAGAAATGCAAATGAAAACTACATTAAGATATCAGCTCACGCCAGTCAGAATGGCAAAAACGAAGAAAATAAACAACAATATATGCTGGAGGGGCTGTGGAGAGATAGGCACACTAAGACACTGTTGGTGGAGCTGCAGACTGGTACAGCCCCTCTGGAAAGCAGTGTGGAGAATCCTCAAAAAACTATGGATGAGCCCACTGTATGATCCTGCTATTCCACTCCTGGGTATCTTTCCAGGGGATTTAGAATAAGCACATTATAGTGACACAGCAATATCTATTCATAGCAGCTCAATTTACTATTGCTTGATTATGGAAACAACCCAGATGTCCCTCACTGGATGAATGGATCCAAAACCTGTGGTACATATATACCATGGAATTTTATACAGCAATTAGAAACAATGACATTGAAGCCTTTGAAGGTAAATGGACGGCTATGGAAGAAATTATGCTGAGTAAAATCAGCTTAACCCAGAGAACCAAGGGTCGAATGTCTTCACTCATCTGTGGAGACTGGCCAGTGAGAAAGAGGGTCTATTATCATGTGTTAAATCCAGATAGGGTGTAATGTTATACAACCTAATACTTTTTTAGAGATTTTGTGGGAAGGGGAAGGGAGGGATAAGGGTGGGTAATTGATGGGGCACTCCTGGGAGTAATTCTAATATCCAGAATCTATACACATTTTATATTATTTTGTTGAAAACTTGTATGGTTGTTCAATAATAAATTTCTCAATTAAAAAAATAAACAAAATGTTCCCTATAAGGAAGGTAATAAGATTGGAAACAAGAATGAGAAATAGAGGAAACAAACACAAGCAAAATAAGACCAAAAATTTCTAATATTTCAATAATTATTTTAAATATAAATTGTCTAAATACACCAGGTGAAAGAGTAAGAACAGCAAAATAGGCCAATGAGACCAAACTATATGTGATCCTAAAATTGATTTCGACATTCCCAAAATGTAAAATCAAAGTAAAGGAAGAGAGGGGCAGGAGTGATGGTTCAGTGGGATTGCGCTTGCCTTGCATGCATGAGCACCCAGGTTCAAACCCTAGCACCACATACACAACCTAGTGTCAGAGCAACAAAACCAGATGAAAAACTAAATACGTATTGATTCTCTCTTCCCACCCCATCTCCCTAAAAAAGAAAAGAAAGAGAAAATAGATCATAAAAAATTAATTCCTAAAAAATAGGAATGGATAATACAATATCCCCATTTTTGTTTCTCTTATTTCCTGTACTCTGAATTTTGAAGTGCCAATGAGCAAATACCCAGACTTATTATAGTAAATATAATGGTTCCCTGGCTCACTCGTAAACCTTCAAACATATTCTATATACTGAAGATGCCCAATTTATATCATATGCTATGATCAAACTTCAACACCCTACACACTTCTCAAAGTGAATGTCTCTTAGTGTTGCCAATATATACTGAATGAGTTAAAGTTTAAGATGAAGAATTTTCTCAGTTTGTAACTGTTCCATTAATCTGGTTAAATATTTCTTGAAAAAATGCACCATATTTCTTGGTTCATTTAAAAAAAAACACGTTTTTAGCACTATCATTTTATTAGCATTTGAAAATATATTCTGTAAAAATTACTTTACTATATTTTTTCAACATATTTTACTCATATTATGTCCTTGAGCAAAATAATAAAAAATATTAGGGAATAGGGTACCTTTGCACTGAGGTGGCTCTGTCCAGGTTCCATTTAGACACATCACTTCTACTTCCCCAAATATTTCAAAAGGTTTGGTACATTCGTAACGTACTCTCTCACCAGGTGGATACCTAAGCATCGGGCGTGATATTATAATAGCATTTCTTACTTCTGGTGGATTCACACAGGAAATATCTGAACAGAAAGAAAAGAAAGTATCTCCACCTAGTGTTCATTTTGAGTGCTTATCAATGAATGAGATTGCAATCAATAGACAATCTGTCACAAAGAACGTTTCTGATTTTAATGAATTCACATGTAATGTAAGGAAAGGAAGATACACAATATTTTTTTCAGAGCTAACCGTTCATGTCCTTAAATCTCTTTCCTATTCTTGACTAGAACACTGAGAGACATTTTATCCTTTTAAAAGCCAGCAAGAATGAAAATTCCTGGATATTTCCCATTGGGTTGAGTAGAACAAACATTACAAGTTCTATAAGAGCAACATGAATTTAGAAAATACAAAAAAAAATCAGAATAAAGAGATTATATAGCATTACTATGTGGTATCTTGCTTATTAATTATCATTTTAGCCCCTAAAGTAAACTCAAAGAGGCATTTCTTTAGAGAATAAAAATTGAAAACAGTATGAAGAATAATCTATTTGTTCTTAAAGCATGGTTAAAAGGTGAAGATGTTATGTACAACTATAATGCACCAATAAAAGCCAAAAAAATAGTTAAGTGAAACTAAAAAAAGGAAGATGATCAATTAAAAAACTGAAGATGTGGAAAAATAACAGGAAAGTACACTTAATATTATAGAAACATAGCTTTCATAATTTATTAACAAATGGTTTTGGATATTATGAGGAAAATGTGTAAATCCTCAGAGATTTAGATTTGTGGATAGTAATAACAGGCTACAGCAATGGTTCCCAAACTGAGGTGTACATAAAATAACCTGAAGAACTTGATGGATTGGTTTCAAGGCCACACTTAGTAATTTTTTTCCAGTAGGTCTAAGATGAGCTTAGGAATTTTCATTTGCCTTCATAAAAATTTGTTCAAAAATCTGTTCAAAAATAGCTATGCTGCTGGTCCAGGGACCACACTTTGAGAACCACTGATATGAGATTAAACACTGGATATTCAATTCCAACCTCTTATTTTAAAATGACTTTGTCTTGGCCTAAAAATTAACCTATGCACTTTTTTAAGGATGATATAAAAATTCAATATTTCCTAAGACAATAATACATCAATTTACAATGCCATCAAAGTACCTTTGCAGATTGGCTTTCCTATCCATTTGCCGTTAATACATGTCACAGTATTGGACCCATCCAAGTGATAAAATTGTAGACATTTATAAGCTACTTGATCTCCTGACTTATATGATTCCTTCCTCTCTCCTATGAGTGTGGCACCATCAAAGTGGGGTAAATTAAAACAATCTGTTCCTGAAAGAAAACAATACATACTTATTCAGTACATCTTAAAATATGTAACATCCATTAGTAATATTGTAAAATAATACATAGCTATTTATACAACCAATGAATGCAGTATAAACAGTTCTAACAACTTGGCAAAACATGAGCAGTGCTGACTTCAATTTATCAGAAGTGTAAGACGTGAATGATGCTTGAGGAAATAGTATTCTAATGCTTGAGATCAGATTTTTACATTCAAATTATTTTTTTCCAAAAATACATGTATTTGTACTTTTGATTTCTGCAACTGTGAATTACTTAAAATAATTATTTCAAAGTTTTAAAAAATATGTATTTTGTACTGAGATTGCTGATGAATTGAGAGCAGATTGCATAATGATGAGACAGATGTGTAGGGGCCAGTTTCTCTAGGAACAAAGGTAGGAAGTCTGAAAATGTACATCAGAGGATGCTAAATGTTCACACAAAATGATGTGAAAATGAAGTACTTTGGCTCATAGTGTCAAAGTTTTTTTTTAATACTAGGCTATAATTCTCTGCTAGAATCCAGAAATTTCAGATACCTAGTGAAATTCTTCAATTATAGCTTATGTTTTTCTTATTTGTACTGTTTATAAATCTATAAATTAGGGAATGTATTCCACATACTAGAAAATTAAATACACTATACTTATGCATTCTGGTGGGGAGGACCATTTTCCTCCCAAACATTTTATAAATGCAGGTCCATCAATTCCAAAACCCTCTGAACAATTATAAGAAACTTCTTTTCCATGTGGATAACTGTCTAACTCCTGAGACACAACACCATTAGGAATGGAAGGTGGAGGATCACAAGGACGTCCTAAAAAACAAAATAATGAAAGAATGAATCCATGTTTCACTAACTCAGAAATTCAGTTTTATGTCACCTTTCATATTTAATAGTTTGTACAAAGAAATAATAACAGCAGCTACTATGAAGTCACACAGCTTGTGTACAAAGGCTTTCTAAATCCTTTATTCTCATGTCTGTCCATCTGTCAAACAATAAAAACACAAGCAAGAAGTTGAAGTTAAAAATGTCAATGCTTTTAAAAGATCACTAAAGACTCTCTAACTAACCATGAGTGACAAACAGAAACACACTGAAAATTAATAACATTAGATAAGTTACCTATATATTATGAGACATCAGAAGGAACATTGTAGGAAACATATTTCAAAATACTTAAAAACTTGATTGCAAAGCCAACATTACAACTTACATAAATTTAAACTCATTACACATCATATTTTTAAAAAGAAATGCTGAAGTAAAAAGTGACTCAATGAAATTAACAAAAATAGGACTGATTCAATAATCCAAAAATATTTAAATGGTAAAATATAATTGATTAAATATAGGTTATAGTTTGTATTATTCTATCCCCTGACTTTGATAGCACCATGTTATTTTTAATGATTTGTACTAAGAACCAGAATTTGATTTTTGACACAGTGCTGACCTATGCACCGAGGCGGAGAACTCCATTTGCCCATGTGGCATGTTATCCCACCATCCTCAGAGGTCGTGAAACCATCTTCACAAACATAATTCAATTTAGTGCCATGCACATAAGACCTTGATTCAATTGTTTCTTTTCTTTCTCCTGAATCTCTAGATGCAATAATGGTTCCATGATCTATACGAGGTGGTTGAAAACATCCTTTTTTTTCTATGTGAAAACAGAAATCATAAGGTCAAAACATCAATAAATTGTTTAAATTGAAACTAAAATTGAATAATATTTGGGTCACTTCCACATCATCTATGCTATTTTCTTGTACAATATTCCCCTTCATTTGTGTCCATATCACTATATGCAAAGGATTCACAAGGAGAAATTTTATCTGCTATTTACATAAAATCCCAAATTGATGTCCAATTTTGTTGACTAAAGTGAAAGATGGTGACTGATTTATGTACCTAGATCAAAATGTACACCTTCAGGATAAAGTGCAATCCATATGGAGAAAGGTCTTTATCTTTTTCATTTACATAAAGCACAGGGGATTGCAAACATGTTTTAAAGGAAGTTGCACACTACTGACCAACACAGCGTGGTGTTGACTGCCATCTTCCATTTTTACACACAATTTCTTCTGCTTCCTGAATTAGATAATTTTCTTGACAAAGAACAGATACTTTTTCTCCATCCTGATATTTCACTGTGGTTGTCATAACTTCAGCATTGGGAATCTGAGGTGGAGGTGGGCATGAATCTATTTCTACAACTAGAAAATATTAAAATTAAACATCATGAATGAAAAAAAT
>PVKS010052798.1:0-10634 GCA_004027875.1 Aplodontia rufa
GATAAGGTCTAATGACATATAACCTAAGGCATTTGTAGAGATATATTGGGAAGGATGTAGGGGAAGGATAAGGGTGGGTAATTGGGTGGGCTCTTTGGGATAAATTTAATTTGTTAGAAGAAGCATATTTGATTGTTCAATAAATAAATTTCTTATTAAAATAAAAAATGAAACAGAAGAATTATATAATAAAAGTTATATGAATGCAGTGTCTCTCTCCCTCACTCAAAAAAAAAAAAAACTAAATCAAATGGCACCAAAGTACATCATTATTAACTTACTGAAATTTAAAGAGAAAAAGAAAAATATTTGAAACCAGAAGAAGGAGAAAGGACACATTTCAAATAGAAGTCCAAAAATAAAAATCACATAGAAATCTCCTCAAAACTACACAATTAGAATATGATGAAACAACCACTGTAAAAGACTAAAAGATTGAGAAAAACTGATTTCCTAGGATTCTATAAGCACAGAAAAATATTCTTCCAAAATAAAGGTGAAGTAAACATATTTATTTATATACTTTGTAAACAATTAATTATTTAGAAAATAAATAAATATGCTAGCATGCTTGTTTTTCACAAAAATGTCAGAAGAATCTCTTTAAGACTGTGGATGTAGCTCAGTGATACAATCTTTGCCTAGCATGTATGAGGTCCTGGGTTCAATCCCCAGCACCAAATAGAGAAAAAGAAGAAAAGGAAAACAAATACATTTGTTGGGAAGGAAAATGATACCAGATGGAAACTTTGATATTTACAAGGGAATAAATATCTGCACAAATGGTAAATACAATGGACTTTAAAAGATCTTTTAAATCAATTGACTGTTGAAAGTCCCCACCAAAATAACAATATTGTTTTAGTCAGCTTTTGCATCACTGTGACCAAAATACCCAACAATTTAGAGAATAAAAACTGTATTTGGGGGTTCATATTTTCAGAGGCAGCTGTCCATAGGCAGCTGACTCCATTACTCTGGACCTAAGGTGTTGCAGCACATCAGAAGGGAAAGGTCCAGGAGAGGAAAGCTAAGTTCATGGGAAGATCAGGAAGCAGGGAGAGAGGAAGGGAAGAGGCCACAGGGAACATGCACCCTTTTGGGGCATGCCCCAAGCAACCCATCACCTCCAGTCTCACTTTTCCTGCCTACAGTTACCATCCAGTCCATTCAAACTAGAGTGGGCTGATCAGATTATAGCCATTGCAGTCTGATGACTTCATCTGTGAATATTCCTGTATTAGTTTCTGGGAAACACCTCATAGTCAAACCATAGCAAATACATTATATACATTTATATATATATATGTATATACATATATATATATACATTTATATATATATGTGTATATATATGTATATACATATATATACATATATATAAATGTATATACATTTTTATATATATACACACACACACATATATGCATACATGTATATATATAACTAATATATAGTATATACATATATAATGCATATATACATATAACATATGGCAATTAAAGCCTAAAGGTTGCAGAGTTCTTGTATTTTACATGCAGTGATATAATGTTAATTTATAGTAAATCATGCTAAGTTAAAATATGTATATATATGTGTGTGTGTGTATATAAATATATATAGAATGATTAATTGATCCAAGAGAAATAGGTGTACACAGTAAAGCTAGGCTGTTAAAATATCTTAATCATTAGGTTACTAATCTTTTCTTTCAAAGAGAGAGAGAGCATTGATTTTATTTATTTTTTCATCTGGCCTTTGTTTCTCAGACTCTTTGTTGTGTATGTAGTCCTGGGTTTGAACCCAGGTCCTCACACATGCCAGGCAAGCATTCCAACCCCTGAACCACTGTTCCAGCCCTAAGGTTCTTAATCATAATGAGTAGACTATTCAATTGGTTCTACAAGAAGACAAGTCCTTTTAAAAAGGTAGTATTTTTCAATATAGGAGCATGGAGCATCTTTGCACTCCAAGTTTTATTCTATAAGCAAGGACATGAAATCATACTGATTTCATTCCTCCTGGTTTCAAATCCAACTATTTGACAATTAAAGATACACACCTCCTACAACAGCATGTGGTCATTTGACAGCATCATCATAGACTGGGTTTTCATTTGGAATAAATTGACAGTGAAGCACATTTACAATAGGGAATTGCATCTTGTATTTCTACTTCAAAATCACATGGATCTAGACGATAATCTTTATACCCAAATCAGTAGCTTCTTTGGTATTAGTGGAGTATTTGTTGAACCTGATCCACATTCTAAAATCACGCTTCTCAGTTATTCTTCTGTGTCATGTGTCTACAAGGTGCCACATTACTCTAAAGCCATCATGCAAGGTCAATGACAGAAATCAATACTCAGTCATAACATTTTCTGAGATTATAAAGCTAATCTTCTTGTTCCCAATTTACCAGAAGGAAAGTGTTTTGTTCATCTTTGTATTCCCTGCATTTAACACACATTTAGCCACTTTGGAGCAACTTAGTAACTTTCATTTTAGATTTAATTAAAGAAGATCAACTAATTGGAATGGTAAATCAAGTGAAAATTTTATTGTGACTCCATGGTAAAATTTTCTAGTCCAGCAAAAATTCTAGCTGCCAGGAGGATTTTCTGTAAAATACTAGTGCAAAATGGCAGCACCAATACTGTTAGAAACAACGGAAGACTCTGTTCATTTGGTTCAAGTACTTCATCACATACATTCACTATTACAGTTAGGAGTTTTTGCCCATCACCGTAAAACGAACTGCATGAAATTCATGTGTTATTTACTTAGCAGTGAAGCGGGCCAGCTGATCAATATCTTAAGAATGTAATAGTCTAAGAGGTTTGGCAGCACAGTGAAACATGGAACAAGGTTACTTGGCTTCTGTGCTAATTTTTGTGTTTTAATCTGTTTTCCCTTGTGCTAAACAGCATTTTCTTTTAATCCTTATCAAGCCCAATTCAAAGAGCACTTTCCAGCCTTCCCTATTATGCACTTCACCTCACGCCCTCTAATGATCACAAATTCAGAGAAAATTACTTGGGTGCATAGTTCTTGTCTTAAATTATGTGAGAGCATGTCTCTTCATTGCTGTATTACGAACCAGAAATTTGTTGAATCCTAAGTTACTGTGTGAAGCATATTTGATGAAGCAACCACCTGAATAGCTTTCTCTTTTCATACCTACTTATAGGATTAAGAAGAGCAAAATGCCACATGGAGACATAATTCATTAAACCAACTTCTGTATTTTTGCTTTTGAATTTGAACTCCCTAACTCAACAGTGGATTTATACTAAAATGACCAGAATAAATAATGGAAACTTTTGGAAAGAATTGTATATAGTAAATAAACACAGTCTCAGAAAGAAAAAAAAATGAAGGTCTATACATTCTATTAATGAAGATCTTCTAAGGGGTGATTTTCTGGTCAGAAATAACTGTTATACTTAGGATTGATAGGGTGTCTTTGCCAATGTTTGAACATTTGAAACAAAATAGAAACCTGTTTTTAGGGTAACTGCTATGGTTTCAATATAAGATGTCCCCCAGAACTTGTGTTAGTGCAGGAAATCCAAAGGTAAATCACTCAGTTCTGAGAGCTGTAGCCTCATGAAGGCATCCTAGTTTGAATGGATTGACTAGGTGGCAACTGTAGGCAGGTGGGGCTTGCTGGAGGAGGTGGGTCACTGGGGGTGTGCTCTGGAAGGGTGCATCTGATGACCTTTCCCTCCATGTCTCTGCTTCCTGGCTGCCGTGATTGGAGCAGGATTCATCCAGCACTTCCTTCCATCATGATGCATTGCTCTGCGTTGGGCCCAGAGCAATGGAGTCAGCTATCCAGACACTGAAACCTCTGAAATCCTGAGCCCCAAGTAAGCTTTTCCGTCTCTATGTTGTTCTAGTCAGTTATTTTGGTCACACACATGAATAGCTGACTGAAGCAATAAGGTTTAAGATAAAGCATTTGGTATTTTAGCAAAGATATTTTCTAATCAGAAAAGAATGTATTTCTTTTCATGTATGAAGAAAAATAGACTTCAGTTATTTATTTCAGAACATAGTGGTTGGGATGGATTATGCCTTCTCCACGCCTCATCCTGTTGTGGGTGTTCTGTTTCTTCCAGATCAAGTGTTGATCTTATCTTCATGAGAAGAAATACAGCTCCAGAGTTTATGTAAGGGGCTCAGTAACACTTCTTTCATTCTCAGAGCATCCTTAAGCTGGTGGTGGTTAACAGGAATTATAGAATTTAATTTGAACACCCTGTTCTTTTTAAGAGAACAATTCTGCCTTGCAGAGAAATCACTTTAGGAAGACAGCATCCGGGCAGCCTCTGCTAGTTCTTGCACCTTGGTCTCTTTCACTGAAAGTAAGTAAGTAAGGAGATGCGTGGAAGAGACAGAGCCCACAAATGCAAGTGTTTGAGAATAGCTTTGGAACAGTGTGGTTTTTATAAGAGCCTTAATTTCACCTGGAAGGACTGACCACGGTATAAAAATGTCAATTCCAAAGATATCTCTAAACCCCAACTGCAAATTAGTCCTGAAGTTCAGATCCACTCTGCTAACTTGTTTTTTCTTTGGCATTTACCTATGCTCATCATTTCCAAAAGAGTAAGCCAACGGAAAAAAAGAAGTACTCTTTCAACATGTAAGTTGGGAGAAAAGCAGCCATCGTAGCTGAATGAGAGCCCAGGGATTGGTTTCTTTCAGAAAGACTTTTATTGTAGCCATTTCTAGGCAAATGGGGGTAAATAAGGTAAATATGAGAGATGCAAGTTAAGGGAAAATTGTTCTTCTTTGACAGCTCAAGTCCCCTACTCAGGGAGGGGAATGGGGGAGTCCCATGGAAAGAAAGTTTAATTTCTTAAACCATTTACTCCTACCATTTTCAATTATGGTAGCAGAAACAATGCACCAGAGTTTTAAAAATCTGGCATATGTACACTTCACATTACATTAACTAATTAAAAATAAATAATAAAATTAAATTACATTAAAACTTCAAATTAAAAATTAAGTAATGAATAATTTTTTAACCCTTGATATAACCCTAAAATCATAAAAGGGAAAAATATCCTTACTTTTTTTTAACTTTACTTCCTACATTTTTTCAAAAGTGCAGTTTAAAAAATTCACAATTTCATGAAATTAAATCCAACATTTAAAAAAGAGCCCCAGATGTTTTGATGCTTAAAGATATAATCCTTCAAATAAATAGGACTAGTTATTCAATTTATTCTTTTTCAAACTGAAATTGAAAGATAATTCTTTATGTAGGGCAGACTGGAAATAATTAGGGAAAGATATTTCTACTTATGAAAGATAGTAGGAGGTGGTGTTTTCTGTGATTATGACATTTTATGTACGGACCAAAACCAAGACAGGTGAAAGATCTAACCAACTTCCAACAATTTGTTCCAGTGCTCTGGATTCCCGGACCTGAATTCATTAAGTCTTAACTGAGCCCAGATTGATTGAGGTCTCCACTGTTGAGCAGGGTGCTGAATGCTGGATGAGAGCTTCCTTACGCTGTGACTGTGTCACTCCCAGAACAGGTAATGATTGACAAGTCTATTGACTTCCTCAAGCCCTGGTATCCTTATCTATAAAGTGAGCATGTTAAAAGTGGTGCCTGTCCGATAAGGTTGTCAGCATAATGATGTCATTAAATAAAACACATTCTGTGGCATATAGAAAATGGTCACCAAAGAGTTTCTACTAATGAGTGCAGGTATCCTGTTTAGGTTTTGTAGATCCCATAGCTTTAAAAAATGAGTATAAAAATTAATATTTTTAATGGTAATACTCAACATTGTCGAGGTTTGAGTGACTTATAACAAAGAGGGAGTTGGTTAACACATAGGACTGGGCAATGGGGACAGGAGAAAGATGACCACCACAAATTAGCCAACCCTATTTGGAATCCACAGAAAACTTTTCCTTCGTATGTTGACCACAATCCCACTCATGGACTGAGCATAAGGGATCGAGACTATCTGATACTAGGTATAGATAATTCAGTGACTTTAAATATGTATGGCGAGCATGGAAGCTATGACTCCTAAATTTAGCACATTTCCTCTACTGTTGCAATGTGTTGTAAAGCTATAGAAAACATACTTTTTGTTTGTCCCCCCAAAAATCATAACTCACTAAGTAGAAACACCTACACACACACTTGTGCACGTATACATGTGAATCTATGCATACTGTCCGCATATGATTTCTGGATTACCAGGAGTTACAGCAATTGTGTTCAAACGCCCTGGGTCAGTGACACACTTCTCCAAGAGTCTCAGACCCCAGTGAGGGCTGTTGCTGAGGATGACATAGTCCTTCTAGACTATGAAGTTCCTTATGTGCTCTTCTACTGGTTTTCAAACTTTTTATTATTCACGGTGGTCAGTTCCCTTACAGACTATAATTTTAAAATGTCACTGAAAAACAAAGGATGGAACAGTAGTTTGAAGAGCTTTATCCAAATGTGTGCACATTAAACTGACAGCTACCAAGTAGCCAGGAAAAAGTTTATGCCGGAGGGTCTACCTCAAATTCCATGCTGGAACACATATGTACAAAATTTCCAAACTGTTATATTGCAACACCTGTAAGGGGCCAAGCCTATTGGCAGTTGAATGGCACCTGAGATCACTAAAAATCTGTTATAAACAATGTTAAGAGCATATTTCAACTCACCTGTTTGCCTGCTTCTGTTCATGATCTCTCATGAGTGCAACCAAGTGAGAGTGAGACAACAGCAGGAAGAAAGCTAATTAAACACTTTTCAGGACACATTATTGAAAATGAGGCCATCTGGTTGATTGTCACAGTGGGCATTATAGAGTGTTAAAGTTTTCTGAATACAGAGTGAAGCCAGTAAGGAAGCCAGGACAAGAAATGCAAGACTTGATATCCAAACAACTTTTTTCCCATTTGACATCTGAAGAGAAGGTTTTACCAGTTGATCTGCAGATCATTTAAAAAATAGTAACTCACAGCTTTGAAGAAATTGGTCTCAACTTTTTCATGGGTAATCAAAATCCTTCTTCACAGAATGTTGTTCTTTGAAAGAAACTGGTGCAGAACATACAACAAAAGACACCTTTTGTGTGTGGATCCAGCTAAAAGATTCAGTAGAAATTTTCTATGAACTCAGATGCTTAAGTTTTCCCACGTTTCAGTTAAGGTCTCTAAGTGCAAGCAATATAAATAGAATGGGTAATTAGCAGGAAAAAATGAATTAAATATCACAGAGAATGAGAAGACTGGAGAATCTCTCTCAGGTTAAGGTATCAGGAGCACCTCTCTAAATGTCATGGTGTAGAACCAGCCCCCATGAGGAAACTCCACCTGCTATAGTTACCACCAGCTGTCACTTTACAAAGTCTGAAAAAACAGGACTCAAGCTGCAGAGAGATTCCATGGGTGCATTCATCTGATTGATCACTCTAAAGCAAAAGTTTCAGGGGGGAACATTTATTGGGTAAAGCTGAGTGATATACTTACATTACACAGGAGATGGGAATTACATGTTTTTGGATCCTATCTAAATCTGAAATTGAAATTTCCTAGAGATAGTCCCAAATATGGTATAGAAAAAAAATCAGCAATGACAACAACAAAAAAAACCCTGAAGTTCCCAAATCTAATTTGTCATGCTAATTGGAACACTTCTGACAGTAAAAGAAGGGTACTATTGATAATTACTCAAGTACAAGAGATATAAATTGCATTACTTCAAACAGAATTACCACTTGGTTATGGCGACAAAGTGTTCATGCTGAGGCTACATCCTGAGTGCTGCCATAAGTATTTTTACTGTCTACCATGTTGGCTGCGTTACTTCTTGGTATAATTCTCCATCTCTGCAGGCTTCGGCTAAAAGCTGGGCAAAAACCTCACAAACAGAATATGAACCAGTAGGGACATCACAAGCTAGTGTCTGTCGGAAGGAGCCTGCTATGTGCTGAAAAGATTTTCAGTTAACATGAATGTTTTAAATCCTTAAATACAAAGCTTCTTTTAAAAAATTAATTTCCTGAATTTTATGTGTTTGTGTTTTATTTTCTTAAATGATTTGGTTCAAAAATGACTATGAAAAAATTGATTACCATGCAGGTATGAGTTTGTCAGGATGAACCGAACTGCTACATATAACCATAATTCTCTAGTAATAAATAAATATATAAAACCTTCAAAAAAAGACTATAAAGACTTTCAAGATCCCCTAATTTTGCCACCAAATTTTACTATTTCGTTTTCATTTTAATTACCTTTTATTGGGTACCTACTCTGTCTGGTAGACTCAGAAATTAAAGTACTTGATATCATACAGTTCTCCCCTTGAGATGTTCACAGACCAGTGGAGCAATGCACCCATCAGCAAATGGGCATCATAAATGTACAAAATTTATTTTGTATTGAAAATTATTCCAGCATCCTCACAAAGTTAAACTTTTGTAAAAGTTGAGAAAACATGTGTATTATTATCCATAGTCACAAAGGATAGAAAACATTGCTATGTTATATACGGTAGTTCTAATACCGGCAAATAATAATTTTAAATAGAGATATATATTAAAATGACTATTGTAGTCAGATTTTAAAAATTAAATTGCTTTTAAAAACCACTGCATTTCTAAAATGCAGATGTGGCCATGTCTGCAATACATGTATGGTCTTTTTGTGACCTATTAAAGCCACTGTATCTGGTTGTTTGCAGACTCAGAAGCCTATTGCTCCAGGCAACGCGGATCAAGAATTATTCCTCCCCAGGGCCAGTTATCCTGCCCAGTTGAACTGCTGTGAAAACAAATTGCATTATTAAGACTTTTTCTGTGGAATTCTAAAAACAGTTTGCAGGCACAAAGAAAGAAATTTATTGAGTAGTTAGATTTGAAGCCTTGCTCAATAAAATGCAATTTTCTCTAAAAATCTTATATCAAACACCATTATAGTTTCTTTTGAAGCGTGGAGTACCTCCGCTGCCTCAAGGGGCATGTTCTTATGAAGGGTGGCCCTGTCCACAGACAGATGAGAAAAACCAAGATTCGGAGACTTCTAGTGATTTATCCAAGGCCACGGAATTTAGTAGAATGACTGGACACCACAGTAAAAAAAAAAAATCCTTAGATAATGAAGGGTAGCTTTGAACAACTAAATAAAAATTATATCATACATAAAATACTGAACTGAGTGCAAAAGGTGAGTAGTGGCTTCCAGTTTGATATTTGGCAAAAGAGGTGTTCATTCTTGGGTGTTTATTTTTGAGTATGATGATCTCAAAAATGTGTGTGCGTACTCATTGCCACACAATGATACTTAGATCACAGAGTATCCTCTACGAAAAATAGTCATTTGTCCTGACCTTAGTTAAGGTCAAAGAGTCAAGTATAGCCCAGTTATTTCATGAACTCATTCATGCCATAGCATCTACTCAGGATTTATATGCCAGGGAATGTTCTAATAAAAGGAATATAAGCCTGTGTTAATGATTTATAAATACAGTTATATGAAGATGAATGTTAGAAAATGATCTCTAAAGAAAGTATGTAATAAAACTCTGATCTTCTTCCCAAGGATCTTATCCAACAGGGCAGAGGAATATGACTCCTTATTTTAGGCATTGATCCATTTATGCATTTGTTGAATATTTACTGAACACTGGAGTCAGGCCATGCAACAGCTACATGAAAGGTACTGGCATGTTGTAGGGTCTGGGACAGGGATGTGACGCTCTGAACAGACAAGTTGTCAGGCCTAAGTGTGTTTTTGTTCAGTTAAGTTGACTATCAAGATTAATCTTGATAGTCTTGGCTTATCTCTGCTATTGTAAATCAAGACAAACGTGATTATAAAGAGCCAGCCTATATGTTTTTCAAAAAGTGAAAGTACACATTTACCTAAGTGTTTAAAAATGAAGAAAAATAAAAATGCCCAGGCCAATATATAATTGTTCTTTAATAAAACATTCTTGATGGTTTTCTTGCTGTTCAACCTGAGCCTTCCCTTTCATTTCAGATCCATCTCCTGATCCACTTTTCCATTTGTGTCCTGGGGCACACAAATGCAGACCAGCAAGTGAAGTTTCAGAGGATACCTTTGGCCAGACCATATCACAAAATCTAGATGTGCCACCATTTAAAATATCAGGTCATCTTTATTGATCAAGAAGGTTAATAAAAGTTTATTTTCTCACCACTACTTAATAGTCATAACATCTTCCTGGCAGCTTTGTTTGGTATGTCTATGGAGTCTCAGAGGGTTTATGTGCACTAATGAAACTTCCTGATGCAATGTTTACGTACGCAGCAGGACTGGTAAAGAGGCTGGTGCTCCAATCAGAACCACCACCCTGCCTGTGAAACATTCCACATCCAAGCTCCTCTCCTGGGGCCAGGGAATAAAACCTGATCATAAAGTGCATCACTAAGCAAAGAAATATGCCTTTAATAGGCTCAGTAGACCCAGGAAACTGTATGGGGCTGACACATAATCTTCTGTGCCCATTATATCTTACATTCATTTCCTCTCCACAGTTCTCATCTCTGCATGTCCTCATTCTTCCTGGCTTTGTTCAAATCCCTCCATGAAATGTGGATCAATTCCCCCTACAGATGTTGCCTCATT
>PVKS010052799.1:0-10607 GCA_004027875.1 Aplodontia rufa
TGGTAAAGTACTGCTGATTTCGGTCCTTTTTGGCTAGGGAAAATAAGTTCCTTTTCAGGATTTTCTACTTCCAGTGTGGGTGGTACTTGATTTTTGCCCTCTACCTTCAGCTAAGTACCTAGGTGCTGACTTCCAAATCTTGCTGCTGCTGCTGCTGCTGCTTTTTTTTTTTTTTCCTCTTGAGTATTTGATGCATTTAATCATTTAATCTGTGGGCCTGCAGCTCTTTGCTATAATTTGGGTCCTACTTACCTTGCACTTCACTGTATTACCTTTCTGCAGCTTCATAGTCCTTAAATCCTTTATCTGCAAAGTTGATGGTGTGATCAGTAGAACGGAAACCTAAATCTGACTGTGCTACTCCTCCAGTAAACCTCTTTATTGACTTCCTGGCACCAACAGAATCAAGTGTGGACTCTATTTGTGCATACATGACTCTCCTTGATCTGTCTGTTTCCTTTTTGTCTAGCCATTGCTCTGGCCACTTTCCTCTCCAGCGGTAATGCTCTTCTATTCATCAGTATACTGTATGGCATACTCCTTATTACGCTGGCATATTTTTTGCTTAGGGAGTCCTATTCATATTCTCTCTGATGTTACTTCGAATTGTGTTAAGTCACACATTCCTTATGTTCTCATTGTTCAATATCTCCGTTCTCATTTGCATTTACTAGAAACAGAGTAGATTCAGCCTACATTTCTAAAGTAGTGTTATGCTTATTCTAAGTCTTTCCTACGTACCACATTGGTTTCAGAGAGTCTTAAGCATATATTAAAATATCCCTGTAGTAGTTTATAATTTAGAGACCTCACCTTTAAAATAATAGTATTTAGTAACCAAAAGTAGTGTTTTCAATATCTAGAGCTTACTAACGTCTGCATTCACGTTATTGCCACCCACTGTGAGCCATGGTGCAAATTTAGAGATACTTAGAGAAATGTTACACACAACAAAGGAGCAAAGCTTTTGGGGCTTTGTCTCACTGGGTTGATATCCATGTAGGCTAGTTGTCCAAAATTCAGTTTGCAGTTTTGAATAAACTGGGACAAATCTCCTGTCAAGAAGTCAGTTGTGGTGTCAGATTTTTGATATGTTAAGAGGAAATAAAATCTGCCATCCATATAAACTGAATCCTCATAAGAAACATGTCGTCTCTTCTAGAATAAAAGATAGCATTATTATGGTGGCATCTAGAGTATCTAGATTTTCCCTAGAATGTCATGTGTCCCCTTAATGCTCATGATTCTCTGTATTTTAAAACTCACATTTTACTTTCTATTTGTTCCTTTATTCTTGGCATATCAAAGAAAAATAATTGAACGTAGAATTGAGGAGCACAGTAAGCTCTTGAGAACATTTTCTTAGTAAAAGGTCACTATACTTTTAGAGGAGGTATTTCAGTAGGTAGGAAAATTTCTTCCCTCTGTATTTCTCCATCCTCTTCCTGGCAGCTAAGACCAAATTAGACCCAAAGCTTTGCTGACACATGCTTATCTCAAAACTTTCCTTTGCTCTTGAAAACACTGATATTTTGATAATAATAGCTATATATTTATTCAAATGAATTCCTTAGGGCTTGAATAACTTTTGAGAACTACTGGTGGGACAAAACCAAACAGATCTTTGTTTTTTTCCTCTATGCACCCATAGGGCTTCACTCTCCTATTTTCTCTCTTTAGTGTTCCATCTCTTTCTTCCATTCAACTCCTGCTGTTTTGCAGTTGTAACCTGTTTTATTGGAACTCGTACTTACTCAGGGGTTTTCTTTTATCCATAGTTATATTTGGAGTTTGTTGAATGCTAATACTAGTTCCACAATACTCACTATTCTCACTGGTACCAGTTGTTACAGAGTTTATAGATAAAGTCTAAAATAGAAACTTCCCATAAAGCAGGGAAATTTCCCATAAAGCATAGGAATATTTTGTGTTTGTTTTAATTTGATTTGTATGTTGGTTAGAATTAGGATAACTGATAGGTAATAAAATTATGGAGATAAAATTATTTTCTCAAAGAAATGCATTTAAAAGAAAATATGGGTCATTATTTTTTTTAAGTCCATGTGTCCTTATAGTAAATCACATAACAGAGTACGGTAGAGCAGGTGCTGTCTAGTAGACCAGATTCAGTTCCCAGGAGTGCTGTGATCTCCCTGATATGCCTCAGAACTTCTGAGATAGTACTCCTGAACTATCCTACAAACTTGAGCCAGGCTTCTTCTTCCCTTTCCCCCAAAGAAAGGTAGTTCAACCAGTGTTACTCAAAATTTAATGAATTTATAGTTGATAATTGCTTTTTATTTTAATTCTCAGATGTGCAAATTGTATGTAAATGAACATGGTACTGGGAAGTAAGCTAGAATTCAAGTTGGGGCTTGGCCACGAAGTCTACTAGAGAATTCAGGTGAACTGGATTGGACCACCTGTACGGCCCTTTTTGTTTTGTTTTAATTTTTTGACCTTTTTCTTGTAAACTAATGAACCTAATTATCTTAGAACCAAAGAAGATGGAGTTTTCAATGTACTTTTTAAAGTCTAAAACTTAAGGCTTTGATTTTATCATATCTGTTTCATTGATAAGAGCCTGAAAAGCTTGAGATAGGCATTTAATACTCAAACTGGAGCAGGCCTGGATGATCTTTAAGTGTTATTCAGGAAGGGGTGGTGGGTGGGGTGACTGGTAATAAAATAGAGAGCATACCATATCATATTCATGCACCTTTGACATTTTCACATTTGAAAGTTTTCTATTACCACATATTCTGAAGTGCTTCTCAACAGCTCCAAAAGGGAGATGAAGTGCTAAAGTATGGAAAAGTTCAGGTGTATTCTTTTGCTTAAAGAAAGAAGCAGTGTGTGGAGAGGAACCAAGTGTTCCATCCTTTTCCTGGATGTTGGTAGTACCCTGTACACGTTTCTGTTATTGTCTTGACTCAGGCTGAAAATGGAAAACATGTTACCAGACCCCGGTTCAGCTACTCACTACATGAATGCCAATACTCAGTTGAATAGAGATGGTGGGAAAGAATCAGGTTCATTCAAGGGCTGGCCCTGCTAAGATAGAGGGGCTATTTTCCATCAAAACTCCATCTTGGGGGGCTGCAGTGGGGGCTCAGCAGTTGGAGCACTTGCCTGGCATGTGTGAGGACATTGGTTCGAACCCCAGCACCATGTACACAATGGAGTGTTAGAGCAACGAAAGCCACATGAAAAACTAAAGTCACTTTTCTCTTTCTCTCTCTTTCACTGTCCTCTCTCTCTTAAAAAAAAATGGAGGGAAAAACTTCATATTAGGGAACTCAGGTAGTGAAAGGAGTTTACAGGGTGGGGAGGGAAGGAAAGTGAGGCAATGAAGAGGAAGGCTATATGCTGAACAGGATCTTCCTCATCAGCACACGTCTTTTTTTTCTGTGGCCTAGCCTGAACATCACAATTGACCCTGACTTCCTAGGGATAGTTATTGCATTTTCTTTAAAAAAAGGCATATTACTTCCCCATAATTTATGTGTTTTGTACAGGATTAAAAAACAAGGAGAGTCATTGCACATGCATATGTTATCTGAAGATCATTGAATGTTCTGTAAATCTGAAGAAAAATTAGTTAACATCTTAGAAAATGAACTGGTTATTTCAGTGATCCATGTTTCTCTTGCAGAAAGATTATATATCGTAGTTTAGATTTTACTATTTTTAAATTATGAATCATCTTGATGATCTGTAAGCTTTCTTTTTTCTTTTCTTTTTTTTTAAGAGAGGGAGAGAAAGAGAGAATCAATTTTATTTGTTTTTTCATCTGGTTTTAGTTCTTCCCAACACTTAATTGTTTATGTGGTACTGGAGTTGAACCTGGGTCCTTGCACATGCCAGGCAAGCATGCTACCGGTGAGCCACAGCTCCAGCTCCTTTATTTTTATTATTAAAGGAACATGTTAAATGTAGTTTTTAGACCAATTCTGTTACATTTTAATATAACTATAGTCTCTTAGGACAGTAAGTATAATAATATATTGGGATAGTATTTAACATCAAGCAAAATGGGAATACTGACAAACGTATAAGTAAATGTTATCAAACCAAAACTCATAATCTCTGAAATAAAAGGGTTTATTGAGCCCTTACATGTGCTAGCTAGAAAAGGAACAGGTCCTGGAATAAGTTCCTACCACTTCTAGCAGCAAGGCTAGAATAAATATCCTTTGGGCCTAGAACCCAAGAGTATATTTAAAATGAAAATTTGGGTGTTGGGATAATGTGAGTCAGGGACAGCTCTGGGATAAGAAAACAATTCATGATAAGAAATAATTGTTGCTTTTGGATTAGTTGGGGTTGTAAGCAGAGTGGGGTGGTGCCTAGGGAATTGTGATGGGATTTGAGGTAAGGTTTTAACATACATTCAAATTTGTAAAGTAGTTGTTAATTCCTTGTTGATTAATTTCTTGCATCTCCTTCCTTCCATCATCTGGCCCTTGTAATTAAGTTTAGGGAATCTTTTTTTTTTTCTTATATGTGTTCTCTGCTCTTAAAGAATTTGTAGTCTTGAGATGAAATGAGACCTACTAAGGAATAAATTTAATGGAAAATAGACTTGGCCTTAAAAAACTTTAAAATTTTTCTCTTCCTTTTTCATGTTATTCATTCTGAATTACCTAGAAGATCAAATCATTAATTGTGTTTTTAACGTGGGGGCTGCTTAAGAAAAATTGACGAGTAATTTATTTATTTTTTAGGTTGTTCCTATTGTCTTATATGAAAATATGTTTTACTATCTTTTTCTACTTACCATAATATGTTTTAAAGTGTTATGGTTATGTTTTAGTATGTAGCAGCAGATGCTCTGAGTTTATAGCTTAGAACTGTTTAAATATTAATAGGTCTGTTAACAACTGTGAGGCTGTGGAATATACAGTAGTTAATTTTCTTTATTTTTCTTTATATGATATATAGTGATAGTTAATGTACACATAGTTATATAAAATTAACTAAAACTATTAAATTTCATGTTTGCTTTTGTCATAATACTTTCTTTTTGTCAATTAACATGGCTATATCTAGTCTGGACTCGATTCTTTGACAGCTAGTGTCCAACAATGTATTTTGATTCTGACCCTAATTATCCAGAGTTATAGCAGACCTTGTAGATAAGGACTCAGTCTAACAGGACTGTGCCACCAGATGCTACCTGCAAGTCCCAGGTCGCCTGCCACCCTTACTTCTTTCTGACCAGGTTCCTACAGATTACTCTCCAGGGTTGACAGTTTGATGGGACCACACTCAGAACTCAGGAAAGTGCTGTATTTTACAAATATTGGTTTATTATAAAGAATAGCACTCAGAAACAGTCAAATGGAACAGACAGAGCCAGAGGAGAAGCACAGAGCTTCCATGCCTTCTCTGGGTGTGCCACTTCTCCAGTACATCAATGTGTTTGCTGAAGTTACGAGGCTCTGTATGTCTTTGACTAAGAGTTTTATATCCTGACCTCCAGAGTCCTCCTACCCTTGAGGTATAGGGTGGAGATTGGGCTAAAAGTCAAATGTTTGGTGTTTTAGATATCTACCCCCATCCTCATCCTCCCTGCACCCTCAATCCACACATACAGTAGCATACTCAGGTGTGGTGGAAAGGGGCTTGTTCTGAAAAACAAAAGGCATTTGATATCATTCAGGAAATTCCAAAGATTTCAGGCTCTTTGTGTCAGGAGCTCATGACAAAAATCAAATACACACACATATGCACATATATATCAGGGATTGAACCCAGAGGCTCTTATAACCACTGAATCACACCTTCAGTCCTTTTTTTTTTTTAAATTTTTAATTTTGAAAGAGGGTCTCACTAAGTTCTTTGGGCCTCGCTAAGTTGCTGAGGCTTGCTCTGAACTTGTGATCCTCCTGCCTCAGCCTCCCACACTGCTGGGATTACAGGCAGGCACCATCATGCCTGGCTTCAAGTATTTACTTTAGTAACCTAGTAATTTAATATTGTTTATTAATAGAATTCTAAAGATTAGCAATAAAGCTTTCAGCATTTGTGTGCACCTGTGTCAGTTATCTGACCCCAGTTTAACTTAGCAGTAGAGTGGCTTCACTTTCCTGAGCAGTACTGTTATAGCTTAACACCATCATCACTAACACTGCATTGCCACTTCCTCTTACTAGGAGATTATAGGAGTCCTTGGTAAAGCAAAGGGTTGTACTTCAGAGGTTTATTTATAACTTTAGTTTTAAATTGAGAGAACATTTTCTATCAAAATAGTGGGGAAAGTGGTAAATGTCTTCATACCAACCCTTTGGCAATGGCAAGATAGGGAGCTTGGTCCAGAATCAGTAAATTAGGCATGTTCTAGTGTTCAAGATGAGGAGTCTGATAATTGCTTTGAAAGATAGGGGGGATGAATGTTTTCTTTATGGTGTGTTGTCAGACATAGATGTTTGAGGGAAGAAATTTTGTATTTTGGGCTAAATTGTGTTTCCCACATTCAAATTTATATGATGAAGCTCTTACACTAATGTGACTATTTGGAAATAGGGTGTTTAAAGAGGTAATTAAAAAAAGTAAGGTCATAAGGGTAGGGCCTTGATTGAACATGATTGGCCTCCTGATGAGAAGAGGATTTGAGTATTTTTTTCATATACTTGTTGGCCATATATGTATGTGTTCTTCTGAGAAGTATCTATTTAGGTCTATTGTGCATTTTTTTTTAATTTGTTCGACATAGTCTTACATATTGGAGGGAATTGTTGTTACATAATCATGCATACATGGATATTGATGAAATAGGTTAAGGCTGATCCTAGTCCAGGATCTCCCTGCTTTGTGCACTTCCTGCTCTCATGTCTCCTCTGAATTACCCATTATAGATAAAAACAAGCATATACATGTGTATTAATTTGAAATTTCTGAGTTTCTCTGTCTATGTATAGTTGGGCTTCTCATGGGAGTGGAGAGTTCCCAGTTGCATTGGTAACACGCCTAATCTCCCCCTCCTCTTCCTGTCTCACTCTCTTCTCCCCTACCTTCATAGTTGTGGTTCCCCCTGCTTATGTGAAATTTCATCTATATTGAGATTATATTATTTAAACTTAGCTAACTTTCATCCTGTCTTAGATTTTACTCTGTCTCCCACATGTGAGAGAAAACATTTAGCCCTTGAATCTCTGAGTTTGAGATATTTAACTCAGCATATTTTTTCCGTCTCCATCCATTTGGCCACATATAACATGATGTCATTCTAATTGTGTGTGTGTGTGTGTGTGTGTGTGTGAGAGAGAGAGAGAGAGAGAGAGAGTCACAGTTTTTTAATTCACTCATCCAGTGAGGGTTATCTGTTTTGGTTCCATAGTTTAGCTATTATAAATTGAACAGCTGTAAGGATTAATGTAGCTATCTCTGGGGTATGCTGATTCTAGCTCTTCTGAGAAAATACCCCGGAGGGGGATAATTGGGTCATAATGTGGTTCCAACCCTAGTTATTTGAGGAGTCTCCACACTGCTTCCAAGAGTGGCTGTACAAATTTGCAGACCCACCAACAGTGTGATAGTGTTCCTTTCTTACCACAACCCCTTCAGCATCTGTTATTGTTTAAGTTCTTCATTTTTGCCACTCTGACTGATATGAGGTGGACTCTCAGTGAACTTTAGATTGGCATTTCTCTGATTGCTAGTGATGTAGAACATTTTCTCATATATTTATTGGCTTTTTGGACTTCCTCTGTTGAGAAGTTTCTGTTTTAGTTCCCTAGCCCATTTATTGATTGGAGCATCTGTGGTTTTGGTGTTCAGTTCTTTGTATATTCTGGATATTAGTCCCCTGTTGGAGGCGTAATAGGTGAAGATTTTCTCCCATTCTGTAGGTTCTCTCTTGACACTCTTGACTAATTCTTCAGCTGTAGAGAAGCTTTTTAGTTTAATGACATCCCATTCATTTACTCTTGGCTTTAATTCTTGCCCTATGGGAGTCTTGTTAAGGAAGATGGTGCCGACACCTATGTCATGTAGTGTTGATCCTACGTTTTCTTCAAGCAGTTGTAAAATTGCTGGTCTAATTTCCAGATCCTTGAACCATTTTGATTTGATTCTTGTACAGGGTGAGAGGTAAGGATCTAATTTCACTTGTCTGCCTATGGCTCTCTGGTTTGTCCAGCACCATTTGTTGAACAGGCTGTCTTTCCTCCACATTATATTTTGGCCCCTTTGTCAAATGTCAGATGGTTAAAGATTTGTGGGTTTGTCTCAGTATCTTCTAGTCTGTTCCATTGGTCTTCATGTCTGTTTTGATATCAATACCACACTGTTTTTGTTACTATAGCTCTATAGTATGATTTCTGGTCAGGTATTGTGACGCTCCCTGCTTTCTCTTTCTTGCTTAGTAATATTTTAGCTATTCTGGGTTTCTTGTTATTCCAAATGAATTTGAGAATTGCATTTTCTATATCCGTGAAGAATGTCATTGGTATCTTGATTAGGATTGCATTGAATCTGTACAGGGCTTTCGGCAGAATGGTCATTTTAATTATATTGATTCTGCCTAACCAAGAACAAGGAATGTTTTCCCGTTTACTGAGGTCTTCTTCAATTTCTTTTTTTAATGTTAGGTAATTTACATTGTAGAGATCCCCTTTATATCCTGTGTTAGATTTATGCCCAACTATTTTTCTCTTTGAGGTTATTGTGAATAATGGGACAGATTTCCTGATTTCTTCTTCGGCAGAATTGCCGCTGGGGTAAAGGAAGGCTGTTGATTTATGAGTGTTGATCTTGTAACCAGCCGCGTTGCTAAATTCATTTACAAGTACTAGTAGTCTTCTGATCCAGCTTTTTGGGTCTGCTATGTAGGGGATCTTATCATATGCAAAAAGGAATAGCTTGACTTTTTCTTTCCTATTCAAATTCCTTTGCTTTCGTTCTCTTGTCTGATAGCTCTGGCTAGGGTTTCAAGGACTATATTGAATAAGAGTGGTGAGAGTAGATAGGCTTGTCATGTTCCTGAATTTAATGGGAATGCTTTCAGTCTTTCTCCATTAAGTATAATGTTGTCTATGGATTTCATAAATGGCTGTTGCAAAATTAAAGTATCTTCTTTTGATCTCTATCTTCTCTAGAGTTTTGAGCCTAAATGGGTTTTGATTTTTTAAGGCTTTTTCTGCATCAATTGAGATGAACATAAGATTTTTAATCTTTAATTCTGTTTTAATGATGAATTACCTTTATTGATTTGCATATGTTGAACCAGCCTTGCATTCCTGGAATGAAGCCCACTTGATTGTAATGTATTATCTTTTTGATGTATTTTTGGATGCAGTTTGCTAGGATTTTATTAAGGAATTTTGTGTCTGTGTTCATCAGGAAATTGGTCTGTAGTTTACTTTTTTTGATGTGTCTTTGTTGGGTTTTGGTATCAGGGTTATATTTGCCTCATAAAATATATTTGGGAAGGAGCTGGAGTGGTGACTCAGCAGTTACGGCACTTCCCTGGCATGCGCAAGTATGTGAGTTCAAACCCCAGTACCATGTACACAACAAAGTGTCCGAGCAATGAAAGCCACATGAAAAACTAAATAAAATTCATTCTCTCTCTTTCTCTCCTCTGTCTCACTGTCCCTCTCTCTTTAAAAAAAAAAAGAAAGAAAGAAAGGATTTGGGAAGGTTCCATCCCTTTCAATTTCACGGAATAGCTTACAAAGAAGAGGAGTTAATTCTTCTGTAATGGTCTGGTAGAACTCTGCTGAGAATCCATCAGGTCCTAGGCTTTTTTTTTTTGGAATGCCTTTGATTGCAGTTTCAGTTTTGCTACCTGACATAACATTGGTTTAGAGTTTTCAGTGCCCCCCTATGTTAATTTAGGAATGTCATATGTGGCTTGGTTTTGTCCATTTCTTTCAGGTTATCAAATTTGGAAGAGTATAGATTTAGATTTCCAGATTAAGTTCTATTTCGGTTGAGTCAGTGGTGATGTCTCCATTTTCGTCTTTGATTTTTTTGATTTATTTCACTTCATTCTTCCTTTTGGCAAGATTGGCTAGAAGTCTGTCAGTCTTATTTTTTCAAAGAACCAACTGTTTTGTTGATTCTTTTTTTTTTTCTGTTTTCAATTTCATTGATTTCAGTTTTGATCTTAGTTATTTCCTGTCTTCTGTTGGGTTCGGGATTAGATTGTTCCCCTTTTTATAGGGATTTTGAGTTGGAGCATAGGTTTATTTATTTTGGGCTCTCTCCTAATTTTTGATAAAGGCACTCAGTGTTATAAATTTACCTCTTAAGAATGCTTTCCGAAATTGAAGCAGTAATCAAAGCTCTCCCAAAAAAGAAAAGCCCAGGTCCGGATGGATATACGGCAGAATTCTACCAAGCCTTCACAGAAGAACTAACGCCGATCCTCTTCAAGCTCTTCCAGGAAATTGATAGAGAGGGAACACTCCCAAAAACTTTCTATGAAGCAAACATTACACTGATTCCAAAGCCCAACAAAGACACGTCAAAGAACGAAAACTACAGACCAATTTCCCTGATGAACATGTATGCAAAAATCCTTAATAAAATTTTAGCTAATCGATACAAAAGCATATTAAAAAGATAATCCATTACGACCAAGTGGGCTTCATTCCAGG
>PVKS010052800.1:0-10620 GCA_004027875.1 Aplodontia rufa
CATATCCATTTTGTGTGCCACTAAGTAATAAATATAACTAAGTTAGAATCTTGCACATTGATTGTACTCCATTAAATCCTCAAATAAAACCCGTTTTTAATTGGCTAACAGAGCATTCGGTGGGGAATTAGGGTGTTATACCTTATCCATATTAAAAGAGATCATAACACAATAATTAAAATTACCATATTCTTTTTTCAAGGTAGAACAAAGTCTTATATAATGATGATTATATTCCTAATGATAATATATGCTTTGTACCTGTTATTTATGACCATATCTATGAACAAATGCTAATCAATAAATATCTTTTGACTATCACTAAATGGAAGCTACCTTGATTAAAGTAATTAACTCTGGCTTCAGTAAATTTAGATTCAGATTGCAATGTCTACATGCACATGAAGATATAAACATGCATGTAAAATTAGGTAGCATAATAGTATCAAAAATAATTATCAGAGGGTCACTTTTTTTTTTACAACATCTTAATTGAGTGATAATAACTCAATCTCTGAGAGATAACACCATAGCTAAAAAGTTCATTTCATGAGATGGCTCATATCGTTGTCATTTTCTTGGAAGGTATCTGCCAAGAGCCACATAATTAAAATGTAAGTTTAATTTTAGGTTCTCAGCACTTGACAGTGCCCAGAACATGGTGGGCACACATTTTAAGTGTTTTGAATGAATGTACTATTTTTTACCTATTCAGTATTACCTCTGAAATTTCTTTTTCATTACTACCTAAATACGTTTTTTAGACAAAAATAGAACTAGGTTAGCATCTTCCAATATGATGGAACTTTACATAATTGAGGAGAATTCTTAAAATCATAAAGTTCTAAAACTGTAGGAATTCCCTGATTTTTAAATTAAGGTGCTGAACCACAAAGATATGTGCCAAGAGTAAGAGAAAAAATAAGATGAGCAGGAGTAAGCTGTTTGTAGTATCTAATGAAATTTCTGCATTAAAATATTTTTACATTGAAGCAAACAAAAGAATGCTGTGAGCTTGTATGAAAAATTCACAAAGTTTGGCCAACTAAAATACAAAATTTCAAAGAAATATCAAAATTGAAGAGGGATTTTGAAATACATCAAGATCTACAAAGAAAGCATAGAAGTTTCCCTTACCTGTTAAAGGTGATTTAGTAGAAATATTTGAGATTATTTTACTTTCCCAGTACACTGTATCAATATGAATGAGGAAATCCAGATAGTCAAAATTACTTCACAGAAGTCACCACATATATTAATGGAAAACCCTGATGAAAATCCATGTAATTATTGATAATAAATAAATCCCTTCAATTATGTGTATGAGCATTCCTCACTGTCTCTATTCTCCTCCTCCATATATATGCCTTGAAATACAATGCTTTTTAAAGATATCCTTTGAATTACCAACAATGATTTTTGTCTAAAACTCAAGTAAATATATCAAACTTACCTCTTCAAAAACATCCAGAAGATGGAGAATGTAGCTCAGTGGTAGAGCACTTGTGTAGCATGTGCAAGGCTCTGGGTTTACTGTCCCACTACCAGAAAGAATGCAAACACCAAAGCCTAAATGAATGAGAATGGGAGCCAAACTTTAACACCTCTCAATGTGCAAAACTAAAACGATCTGAACAACAAGTAGCAAAATATTGAAAATTGAAATACAACTCAAAGTATAAAAGAAGTATGCACGAGGTCATAAATGCATAATTGAACAAATATTCAAATGGCAGGGGAGACAAATCTACCTTATAGAAAAATTCCAATTAATATAGATAGATAGATGATAGATAAATAGATAGATAGATACACCTCCTGTAAATAGGCAGAGATTACCTGCTTCCCAGTATGAGGGCTGGACTTATGATTTGTTTCCATAGGAAATAGTAAAGCAGTCTGATGAATACACATCAAACAAGGGATATAGGCTGATAACATCAAGGATACCATAGAGTTACCATGTACCTTTATATAAAATTTTGATTAGGCTAATTCATTTTGTGAAATTCTTCCCAAAATCCATAACCCAGAATTTTATTTTAAATGAGAAAAATATTAAATACTACCAAGCTAAAGACATTATACAAAATACTTTACTGCTCTTCTTAAAACCTATCAGAATCATCCAAAATAAGTAATTATCCTGAACAACTGTGAGGACTAAGATGAGCATAGGGAAGAATTGTGGGGCTGGATAATTAGCTTAGTGATAAGAGTATATGCACATGGCCCAAGGTTCAATTTTGAGCATTTTAAAAACAAAAACAATAAATAATAAAAAGGAAACTAAAAGTCCAGTAGAAAAGGAGTGGAAAACCCGAATAATGTATTCCATTAAGTTCATAACTAGGTACCAATGCCGATTATTTTGGTTTTCAAAAATGTATTATGATAATATAAAATGCCACTTTTAGGATGAATTTGATGAAAAGAAATCAGAAACTATCTTAATGTTACAGTTTTTCTATAAATATAAAAATATTTTTAAAAATAGTGACAAGAAAAAGGAGATAACAAGCTCTAATAAATCTCATCGTTCTGTATAATTATTTTATTCAAATAAAAATTAAATCTATGCAAAGGCAAAAGATTGCATGCACATGACAAAAATTCAATGCTCATTCCTTTAGAGATAATTTTAAAACATATGAGATTTTACTATATTTTAAAATATTACACTAATACTTCAACTCATATATAAAAAGAAAATAACTAAAATCAGAAATGAAGTGAATACTTTGCTACTGATATTATGGAAATAGCAAAAGCATAGAAATTCTATGAATAATCATACAGTCACATTTTAAGTAAACATAATGAAAGGGGTATGTTCCTAGAAATGTACAAATTATCAAAACTGATTTAAGAAGAAATAGTAAATCTAAGTAATACAGTATGAATTTGAGATTGAATAAATAATTTAAAAACCTCCCAACAAGGAAAAGCCTAGGACAAGATACCTTCACTGGAGAATTATTCCAATCACTTAAAGAACTAGCCCATCTCTCTCAAGATTTTCCTAAAATTATAGAAGTAGATAATACTTTCTTCTATGAGGTCAGCATTCTCCTGATATCAAAACTGGAGAAGGGCATCACAACAGATTTACAGACCAACATATCTCATATGAATATATATATGTAAAATATTCTGGTAAGTAATAGGAAGGAGAATCCAGTAACATATTAATAGGACTATATGTTAAGATTAAGTGGAATTTATAAAAAAGCAACAATATTTCAATACCTGAAAATCAATTAAAATAATATACAAAATTAATTAATTTATGGGGAAAATTTGAAGAACTCAACTGATGTAAAAACCTTGACAAGACTAAAACTCTTACATAACAAAACACTCAAAAGACTAGAGAAACAAAATTTAAAAATACAGGTAACGTTATGTGCAATCACAAAAGACTAAAAGATTTTCTCCTAGTATCAAGATCAAGTCTGGGAAGCCTATTTCCATTCTGTTTTTGAACACAGTACTAAAGTTCTAGCTGGAGATGTGGACCAAGAGAAAAAATAAAAGTACATGCAACTTAAAGGAAAAAAGGAAACTATATTTTCAGATGAAATGTTATTATACAGAGAAAAATCTTTAAAAAGTCACTCACACGCACACACACACACAGAAACACACACACACACAAATGCACAAATTAGAGTTAAAAGTCCAAATCGGTGATGTTTCATCATGAGATAAATGTGCACAATATCTTATATTTTGCTGTAATGCCAATGTACAGTAAGAAAAGAAAATTTAAAAAGCAATCCATTTACTATAGCATGAAAAATAAAATACCTAGTAATCAATTTAATTTAAAAAGTATATAAATTTTATGCTGAAAATTAAAAAACACTCCTGCAACTAACTAAAAAATTAAATAAATGAAAACATATTTTGCATTCACAGAAAGGGAAATTTAATTTTTAAAAAGAACAGTATCACCCAACGTGACCTGCAGATTTAATGGATTTCCTATGAAAATTCCAGGGACTTTTTTTCAAATATGGACGCATCAATTATTAAATTCATGTAGAACTTCAAGTAAACTCAAATGGCCCAAATATAACAATGTTGTAAAGTAAGAACAAATTTATAAGACAAACAATTTCTGAATTCAGTATTTACCACAAAGCTGCAGTAATCAAAACTGTTTGACATTGCATGAAAGTATGTATATTGATCCATTGAACAAAACTGAGAGTCCAGAAGTTCTGTCTCTTTTGATGCTTACATCACTTATTCTTTTCTTTATATCTTTTATAAGCTCCAACTATCATTTATATATGTAGGTAATCAATAAATTTGCTTGAATTGACTATCAAATGAATGCAAATGTACCTAAATTTCTCTGATAATTTTAATCATTTATGAACATTTTAAAACAATAGCTTAATTAATGTCCTCTGTTGAGAAGTCTCTACTTAGCTCTTTGGCCCATTTATTAATTGGGTTGTTTGTGTTTTTGTAGTTTGGAGCTGAAGACTGGTACACCCCCTCTTGAAAGCAGTGTGGAGAATCCTCAAAAAACTAGGGATGAGCCCACCATACGATCCTTCTATTCCTCTCCTGGGTATTTTTCCAGGGCATTTAGAGTCAGCACACTAGTGACAAAGCAAAATCTATGTTCGTAGAAGCTCAATTTACAATTGCTAGATTATGGAAACAACCCAGATGTCCCTCACTGGATGAATGGATCCAAAAACTGTGGTACATATATATCATGGAATTTTACACGGCAATTAGAAACAATGATATTGCAGCCTTTGAAGGTAAATGGATGGCTATGGAAGAAATTATGCTGAGTAAAATTAGCTTAACCCAGAGAACCAAGGGTCGAATGTCTCCACTCATCTGTGGAGGCTGGAACTAGACCCTGGCCATTGAGAAAGGTGGTCTATTATCATGTGTTAAATTTCATTCCATCTTTTAACCTGGAGCTATAGTAGCAGTCCAGGTTAAAAAATGGAATGAAATAATGGAATAATAAAATCAATAAACAGAAAGTAGTAATATTGGTGTAAAATTGGGTGAGGAATAAATGAGATTGTATGTAATGCATAGGTCAAGACTTAAATAATATAGAATACAGAGTTGTAAGGAAAATATAATAGGCATTTTGCTAATCAAATCATTTGTGTATTACTTAAATGCAATGTTTGGATCCTAGATTTTTTTCCCTACTCAACGTTTTACTTATCAAATCAGGAGGATTAGAGGTAGTAACATATCTCTTTACCTACGATTAAAAATAAGAATAAAGATATATCATGATTATACTACACCAATCCTACAAACAAGGCAATTTAAGACATGTAGCAATATCTCACAATATAACTGACCATAGTGCTGTGCAGATGGGGAGTGACTGACGAAGCTATTCACTTATTAGGAGTTTCTAGATTATCATAAATCTCTGGTTCTAGTTTTTGAAGAGTATTTACTTCACAATAGAAGCAAGCTTGCATACATCTCACTAAAGCCATATATGATGGAGAAAAATGCCTACATTGAAGAAAAAATAATCATCATTTGTATATTGTGTGTGTGATTAATACACATTGACACAAGCATGTTTATTTGAGTATTTTAATTATGGAACCTGTGTTAGTATTTTGTGAATTGATGTTTTCATGATGTGGTCAGTTTGATGTTTGTCTACTTTTAAATATTACTGTTTTGTTTGTTATTTTGGTGTACAAGCATACTTGTAGTGAATTTCAATGTATTGGTCAGTAAATAGGGGAAAGCAGTACTATCCGTGATAACCTCCCTCTCTCTACCACAATGATTACAAAGACATGCTGGAACTGGATTGCTGATGTTTTCTTCCAAACTGGCCAAATTACAAGGTAAAATTGACAACAGATTTTTAATTAATAAAGAACAACTTGCAAGTATACTTAATGTTTCATTTTGCCATTTAAGTACAAAAAAAAGTACTTTTAAAGCTCTTTTAACTTTGACAAGGATAGAGAAAATCAGTCTTGATGGTTATGGAGAGTGAAAAACATGCATGGAATGTTGTTGCCTGCCAAGAAACTGAAGGACACAATAAATAACCTCTCCGTGTCATTAGAGATGATGCTACAATTTGAAAAGAAGCCCAAGGTACCAACGTTTATGTGCATTTATTTAATAGGAAATCTGGCTGAAACCAAAAAAGGAACAAAAATCAAATGAAGATGGTTTCCTCAGAGTAAGGGGCTCTGTGGGATCACAAACACATTTTTCTACATTACAAACAACTTTTTCATATATCAAGAGTCATAATGCCTTTATCCTCCAACCCCAGAAAAAAAGAATTGCACCCTAAAAATCATTGAAAAAGTCTGTTTATGGTTATATCTCTCAAATTCCACTAAAGTAAAATAGAAAAAACAAAGCTTAAAAAGCAAAACAAACAAAACTTCAAAATTCACATGTAAAGGCAAGAAAATATATTTTAATATATATGAGTAGGGCAGAATTTGCTCAGCTTCATTTGCATTTAGATAGCATAGTATGATTTTCAATGAGATTTAAATAAGCCAGCTCAGGGGCTGCATGGGTGGCTCTGTGCTTTCTGCGCTTGCCTGTCATATGTGAGGATAATTAAATAAATAAATGAGCCACCTCATTCTTATTCACAAAGAAGCACCTTGAAGTTAGGCACAGAGTTGGTAAATGTTATATTTAAATTTTAGAAAAAAGAAGAGAAAGAAGTGAAGTGACTCACCCAATGTAACACAGATTGGAGGTGGCAAACCTAGAACCTTCACTGAGGTCTCCTGATTTCAAATCCATTTTTTCCCCCATTTTGGAAGATCACTGCCTCATAAAAATGTCTTAGAATTATATGCAATTTTTAGAGTTGCTAAAGTGCTTCCTCAATATACTAAGTGGAACCATAACAAATTGTCTATATCCACCCATTTCTGATCTATTAAAATGTCAGTTTCATAGGGTTCACACAGACATTGACACCATCTCCCGCAATACACTCAACCCAAAACACCTGATCCTAAATAATTGGGGACCAATGATCCCAGGTGTTTTCAATTCAGAAAGACACCCATGCTATGAGTTTTTATTTACTTCCTCCTTCCTTATTTAGGCCCTTTTGCTTCCTTTCATCTAGATCCTCTACATGATTGATAGATGACATTACAGGAGTAATAAAAATTGGTACTCCTCTTAAAAGTATATGCCCCAGTCCTTGAAGTATATTAATTCAGTGGAATAAATTTCTAAATATCTTCAAATGCCAGTATGGAATATTTCCTTAAGGATAACCCCATTGTTCCTCTTTATTTGTTCAGTCCTCCCTTTTCCTTTATTTAATTCTCATTCTCTTCTCAGTGTTTGCCTCTTTGCCACTTATCTCCTTGATAACTTTTATTTCCCTGCTCACCTCTTCCTCCTGTAGCATCACCTTTTCCTACTTCAGGGCTTCTTTTTCACTATCTATATATACCTTTGGTCCTGCAGCAAATATAGGGCAATGCTCTAATGTTCTCCTGTCTTAAAGAATTGACTGACCTAATATTTAGAGACAAAGAGAGGGAGTAGGAGAGAGGATCTATTTTAGTTTTTCAACTGTTTGTTTGTGGTTCTGACCCTTAGTTTTAGTTGTGTATATGGTGCTGGGATTTGAATCTCGTGCATGCCAGGCAAGTGCTCCAACTGCCGAGCCACTGCTCTGCCCCAAATTGGCTGATTTTAAATTGTGAAGTATCTGGGTGTCTTCCATTTGTAATAAATACTGAATTATTTTCTATCTAGAGGTACGATGCTTATTATGTTCCAAGACATTTATTTACCACTATTTGGTTGTTAGTCATGACACCAATTATTCTGCTGCATTAATATATTTTAAATAAATTTTACTTAAAAATAACTGTTAGTTCACATGTAGTTTTAAGAAGCAATACTGACATCCTTTTGGGGGGAAATTTACATAATTTCCCCGATGGTAACACCTAGGAAAAATAAAATATATCATTGGCAAAATACTGACATTAGTGAGGAAGACTTTAATGGAACAAATTATACTATATGCATTAATTAATGTTAAAATCAGTCCTATAATTGTATATTACAACAATTCATTAAAAATTAAATAAAAATAAAGCAAGGTACAGAACATATCCATCACCACCACAGGTATTCCTCAATTTTTTAATTTATAGCCATGCCCACCTCCTTTCTCAGCAACTTGTCTTATGTTTGAACTCTCTTGTAGCCACTTATCAGTTCTTCTATTTTATAATTTTGTAATTTGAGAATGCCAATCATTTAAAAACCATAAGCTTTTTTTCAATAAATAAATTTCAAGAAATTTCTTCAGTTTGTTATAGGTATCCATACCCCAATACTTTTTATTGCTGAGTAGTGCTCTTAGTATTAAAATACCCAATTTTTTTCTCTAACAACTCATTCACTGAAAGGCATTTTGGTTATTTCCAATTTTTCCCTTATAAATAAGTCCACTATAAGTACTCATCTACATACTATAGTTTGAATGGAACATTTCATTTCATTGGCATAATTATTGAGGAGTAAAATTGATGAGTCATATGGTAGCTTCTTGTTCATTTTTTAAATGATAAAAGATTTTCTAGAGTCATTTTACATTTCATTGTCAATTGTGTCAGGAAAGCTTTCATCATTCTCAGAAAAATCCCTAACAAGATCAGGTTAAAAGAGGAAAAGATTATTTTTGGCTCACAGTTTTCAGAGGCTAAATCAATGGTTGACTGACTCCATTACCCTGGGACCAATGGTGGAAGGGCATGGTGGAGGAAATATGCTCAACTAATTGTAGACAGAAAGCAGAAAGAGAGGAGATAAAAGACAGACATAATCACCAAGGGCATGCCCCCAGTTATCCATTTCCTCTAGCCACATCTCTTTTGCCTGCAGTCACCACCTAGTTAGTTCATTCAAATTATTAATTTATGGAATGGATTAATTCACAGATCGTGTCATAGCTCTCCCAATTTAATCAACCTTTGAACATTCCTACATTAACAGGGACCTTTATGCAAAATATAATAGTCAACATATGAAGAATCTAGGTTTTCTCAATTTTTGGGAACACTTAATATTTCACTATTTTTTATTTCAATCATTCTTTTAGATATTTGGCAATATCTCATTGTTGTTCTAGTTTGCACTCATCTAATGGCTAATGAGGATAAATATTTCTTTAAAGAGAGACAGTGAGTGAGAGAAAAATAGAGAATCAATTTTATTTATTTATGCATCTGGTCTTAGTTATTCTAACACCTGGTTGTGTATGTGGTGCTGGAATTCAATCCCTGGTCCTTGCACATGCTGGGCAAGCACACGATTGCTGAGCCACCACTCCAGCCCCAGTGATAAATATTTCTACGTGATAAATATTTTCCATCAGAATGTCCTCTTTGTGAATTAATTCATTATGACTTTACACATTTTTATTAGCTATTGAGTTTTGCAAGTTTTTATATGTGTTGGGCACTGAACCTTAGACAGATATGTGGTTTCCAAATATATCTCACAGTTTATAGCTTGCACATGTATTGTTTTAAAAGTATCATTCAGAGTGCTAATTTTCCAAATTCCATAAATTTCAGTTTGTCAAGTGTTACTTTATTTGAAAATTCTAGGAGAAAATGATTTTAATATCTATAAAACTAAAAGCATATGTGTCTTTATGTAGCATGTCATATATACAAAATAAATTTGTATTCTTATGCACATCTCTTTTGTCATTCATGAGATACACCCCACTTGGTAATCATATGGGATACTCTGATCCCTTTAATATAGTAATAATTTTTGCATCCATATTCATAAGCAATACTGGTCTATGGATTTCATACTATCTTCTTTTAGTTTTATTAGAATATCTAGTTGATATTAGAGCTATATGACTTCATAAAATTAACAGGGAAGTGTTCTTATGTATTTTGGAAGAAACGAAATGGAATTAGTACTTATTATTTTAATCATATAGTAAAATTATTAAGTGAAACCATCTGAATGTTGTGCCTTGACTTTTAGAAATTTTTAACTCATAAATCCAGTTTTCTTACTAGACATTAGGTTATTGAACAAATGTGCCTTAAGGTTTTGCTACATATCAAACTCTAGGGCTGGAGTGGTGGTTCTGAAGTTATGGTGCTTGCCTCGCATGTGTGAATACAAGAGTTCAAAACCCAGCACCATGTATATTTGGAGCAATGAAAGCCACGTGAAAAACTAAATAAAATTGGTTCTCTCTCTCTCTCACTCGCTCTCAGTCTCTCTCTCTCTCCTCTCTCTCTCCCCCTGTCACTTTAAAAACAATAAAAAAATATCAAACTCTATGCTAAGTATTTGGAATAAAAAGATGGTAAGATATATCTGGCCCTTAAAGACTCTAAGTCCTAGAGAAGTAAAGAGACACTGAATCTCATAATTTGAAAAGATACAAGTAAAACAGTAAGAGATGTGCATGGTATTAGAAATATATACAAAATTTGAAACAAAAGGTGGTCTATGGATAAGAAGGGATTTCAGCAAGAGTTTTATGGACAAAATTAACCTTGAAAAACACTTATGTCAGTAAATACAGGCATGCATAGGAAGGTCAGGGCAAAT
>PVKS010052801.1:0-10626 GCA_004027875.1 Aplodontia rufa
CTTCTTCACTATCACCTTCTTCACCATCATCTTCACCATCACCATCTTTACCATCATCATCTTCACCATCATCACCTTCCCCACTTGATAGCCAAAGAAGCAGGCATGAAGATGAAGGGGTTCTCTGTCCAAGGCACAGATAGTAAGAGGCAGTACCCAGTAATGGGCTCCAGGGTGAAGCTGCCTCACTATGGCCCAGAACACTTGGTAGTAGAGTTCCAGTCATATGCTTGGTGCCTAAACGGTGAGGTTGAGACATCTTTGACCTTCTATTTTATTTGGAGAAAGAAAAAAAAATCATGACCACTACTTGTCCTGACATCTGGTTTTAGATAAGACTAAAACTGTGATTGTCACTATATCTTCAGGTAATGTTTGAAGGATATGGGGTGAGGGCCTCTGCCAGTAGCTCAGAGAAAAGCACCCATAGCACATTACCTGGAGCAGGGAGAGTGGGGTGCATGGGGCAGGGACTTTCTTCCATTTTTTATTGTCCTGACTGTTTGAATTGCAAGCTGGGCTTTCTCCCACAACACTTATTTTGTGGGCGAAAGGATTAAACAAGAAGACTAGTGAAGTTACTGGGGCCACCAAGGCTGTGCCCAGAGTGCGAGGGGTTGAATCCAAGCCCCATTGTCAATTTTTGCGTATCCTGGATTTTGGCTGGATGAATGGACAGATATGTCATGAACCTCCCCGTGTCATACCGCACCACATTCACTCAGACGCTCAGGCAGTTCTCCAACTCACATGCTTCAGGCTGGATTGTGTGGTCCTCATTTCTAGACAAGGAAAATAGAGCCCAGGAAGGTTAAGTGATGTGTTAGGGCCTCTCAGCTGGGGAGTAGTCAACCTAAGAATCTGAACCCTCTGACCCCAAGTTCAGTGCCCTTTCAATGGTTGTGAGGAACACCTGCTCATAACTCAGTTTGAATCTGAATCAGCCAATGGGACACATGTCTGATGATGTCACTCCAGCCTGCTTCTAGACCTCTGGCAATCCATGAGGCTGTCCTTCCTCACGTGTTCCTCACATGCATGTTTGGGCCAAACCAGCAAACAATGAACCTCTCCAAGAAGGTGTGGACACCCGTGTGGATTCTAATGAAAATTCATCCAAAGCTTACTAAATGCCACCTAGCTACATTTTTACATTCCTTCATTACAACAACCCTGTGAGGTCAGGACTATCACCCCCATTTCACAGAGGAGGAAATACAGAGGCCAACTAGTGGAGCCAGAACTGCATTCAGGAGACTGATAAGAGCCCACCCCTCAGCGGTAGGGAGGGACTCCTCCTTTGGAGGGGCCTGTGCCCGCATGTATAAATAAAAGAGTGTTTATGTGCTGCCAAATCTTCTTACCCCCGTCACCTTCATGTGCCATCTCATCTTTGAGAGTAACTGGAGTATCGACTCTGGAGGCGAGAAGCCTGAGTTATAGCAAAAGTCAATCACTAGCATCTTCTTTACCTAACAAATCTCCAATAAAGTCCTGTCCTGAGGAAGAACTCTTCTTGGCAAACACCAACAGCTTTATAACCAAACAAACTGCTCGAGAAGACTTGGCCTGTAGCACCTACTTCCACTTCTTTGCTTTCCTTTGGTCAGCCTTGGAGTTGCTGAGGACACTCATCTCTGCATTCCCAGGACCTAGTGGGTAGAGTGCATTCAGTGTAGACAGTTAAGTAGTTCAGTTGCAGGCCCCTGGCCACTCTACCGCTCATCCACAGTTGGAGCAATATCTAGTGGCTTCCTTGAATCTCCCCCACATCCTCTGTCCTTCAAAATCCCCTTTCCAATTTCCTGCCCTGGGCTTCCCTCCAGACCTTGGGACTCTGGGGAAGTCCCAGCTTCCTGAGCAGCAGGTGAGAGATCCCCACCTCCTCAATCGCGTGAACAGGGCCAGCTCACAGAAGGGCATCAGAAGAGCCACCAGAGTGTCTCCACTGGAAGGTGCAGGGTCTAGATAATAACAAAAACCTTGAATTATTTTCCCTCTCCTATGTCTCATGCAAACATATCACATTCCACTTAAATGTTCCATGAAAAAGAAATTCCTCACTTCTGGTGTTGAAATGCTTTTAAAAAGTGTTTTTCAGGAATGGCTAGATTGTGAGTGAGGGAGCTCTGACAGGCGTGGCCTAGACCGCAGGGAAGAAAGGGAAAGTAGATGCCTAGCAGCTCAGAACCTTAAGATTATGTGGTTTTTTTTCATCCTTCTTTCTAGGTTTATTTCAACAAAAGGGAAGGATAGTTACAAAATAAAAGCAATGAAAACAACTATAAGTAGGAAAAAAAAAAGAAGAGATTTATAAAATTGCAGCAGTCTATGGAAAGCCTTTCATTTGCACACTCCCCAGCACCCCGAGCCCCCACCTGGCTCCAAGACCTCCCTTCACTGTCTTCACCATGCGGCTCCCCGGTGTCTCCTTCACATACAGTAGCTGGGTTAGGCCAGGACTGCAATAAGACACTTTTATACTTATTGATCCTTCCAAAAAAGAAAGAAAGAAAGAATTTGTTTTCATGAAACTTTAATTCACTCTTTTTATCCTTTTTTTATTTTTTTCTTTTAGCTTTCAGCCTAACTGCTACACATTTTATCCCTGTTCTTTGTGAAATGCTAATCCAGCCCAGGGTTTTCATTTTCCGGGTGTAACTTTTCAGAAATCGTATATCTGCATAGCAACCCCGCAAGGGCTGCCCATGTCACGGTATCACATGTCAGAAAGATGAAAAGAACTCAAATCTAAGCTCTCCACAAACTTGGCCCTCCAATTCTGAGGCAAAGAGCTTCTTGGCCTTAATATAAATGGCAGGAGAGACATTTCAGGGCCAGAGAGGTGCAAACTTTTATCTTGTTGATGACAGAAAACGACATATGACCTCAGCTCCGCTCGGGAGGGACGATCAAACCAGAAACAAAGGCTGTATTTTTCTCTGCTCTCGTCCCTGCTGTCAGCTTCCAAGTGCAACCTGAGCCTGGATTCCGAACCCAGTGTCCAGATTAGAGATTGTTGACTCAGATTTAGTGGTGAAACGTGAGCCGGACTCTGTTGATGGCAGGCCTTGAAGGAGCAAGTTTACTTAAGCCAAGAGAGAGATTGTATGTCAGGCGAGAGCCTGGCTTTTCTTTATCACAAACTTCCTGGTCTGCCTCTATTTTAATAGTTTCCACCACACCACCACCAAAAAAGAGAGGGCAAGAGGGACAGAGAGAGGGAGGGAGGGAGGGAGAGAGGAAGTGCCCTTCTGGGTTCTATCTCTTCAGTGTCATAAATCAGGAAATTAACAAGTGTGTAACTGGCCTTTGCCACAGTTGAAGACAATGAGCTTTTTGTGTTTCTTACCGGTGGCCAGCACTTAACATAATCAATGGAGACCTCTGCTCAGAAGGGATAAAAACGGGGACTCCATCTAACCATTAAAAGACTCTCCCAATCCTTCGGGCACGTGGCTTTTGGGAGACTCAAACACAGCTTTGAAATGTGCCCTTGGGTCTGATGGCAGGTCCTGAAGAGAAATCGTTCCATTGCTCTCCCGTCTCTGTCTCTCTCTCTCTCTCTCTCTCTCTCTCTCCATTTTCACTTTGGCATTCTCCCGGCTTTTCCTTGGCTTCTGATTTCTTCCCTCTTTTAGATTCTCTGAGCCTTCAGTAATTTATGTGCAAGATATTTTCCCAACCTCCAAATGTTTTTCCATTTGGCAAACCGTGTCCCGAAGCCTCCACACAATGTAACCGTAGAGTTCATTTATGCTAGAAAACATAAGCTTGGTTAGTGGAAAAGCCGAAGCGGCCAACACCGGTGACCCTGTGGGGCCGGGTGTCACAGACGGATGCTCCAGGCCACCCTGGGGAGGCGGTGGGGGAGGGCGTCTGCAGGAGTGTCTTTCCAGGTTGCCGAAGATGCTTGGCTCCCACCCTCCGTGTCTCCGAAAAGGAAAGAATTCCTTCCAAGCCCCTTTCTCGTATAGTTTTTGGAAGCTTCAGGGCACCATATGGAGAATCGCTTGATGATTCTCCCGATTGCTTTTACGTGAGCAGCTATAAATTGGATGGCTTCCTTCAGGTCGACATCCCTCTAGTACCTGCTGTGCGTAGTCAGGAATAGTCGCTGCGTGTGTCGACCCTGTGCTGTTCTTGATAGGAGACAAGACCCATACCTCTCCTGGAAGTGACCACTACTACTCTGGGAAATCGATACTGGGGATGGGATGGGACTGGGTGGGACGGGTCACCAGGGTGATTTCCTCCATTGATATTTTCAGTCCAAAGTCACGGATTTAGGACTGAGAAGCAGAGGTCGGTACCTAATTCCAAATGCGGTGCTCATTAGCGTCTCCCCCAGGGCTCTTCCCGAGGCTGGCTGGGCCCCTCTGTGAGTGTACACGAGGTTAACGTGCTGGGTTTTGTCCAGTCACTCCCAGGGCTCAACTAGACAACGTTTGGCTTTTGAAATACGAGCTCTCTTCTTTGAGTAACTGGCACTTTTTCTTTCTAAACAGTTGCAATGATACAAACTCTGCATTTTACTTTTTTAACAGGGGACATGCGAAGTGCTCTCTCAACTCCTGACCTAGTCATCTGCTGATTTAAGAAGGTGGAGAGTCATTCTAATAAGAATAAGCCAATTTTCCCCTCTCACTTAGCATTTTCTTAACTCCTCGGAGTCCTTTGGCCCCCTCTAGGAGAGCCAGGAGGGCAGAGGTGAATTAGTGGATCCCACTGAACCAGCGATGGGTCAGGACTCAAGCCCTTAAACTGTTTCCCAATCATCTCCGTAAGAAACAAAACTCAGGATGCTGAAGATGGCTTGGCTCTGGAAACGCATTCATTCAGATGTATTTTTAGGCTTTTGTTTATCTTTCTTGATTGATAAAGTAATTATCAAAATGCGTTAGAAAATAATAGCCAACTGGTGAGAAAAGGAACAGTTGGAGGAAGCAAAGCAATGGAGGAAAAGCAACCACAGAACCACCTCGGGCTTCCCAGCAAAACTCCATGAAAATTCATCTTTGCTTTGCTCTGCCTTCTGTGGGGGCTGATCAGACTCCCCACCATATAGTATCTAATTAATTCCCCCAGAAAGGCTGCCCCACTCCCCCGTCCCTCTCCTCACCTTGTCCCCATCGCTCTTTGCTCTGAAGTCTGCTGCAGGCCAACTAGAACCCCAGCAGATGTTTGTGTTTTATGAGCCAAATGGGAGCCTGAAGGATCAACCAAATACCAGCCCCACTGAGAGGGGGAACCAGGCCATCTGACTTCAGGAACACAGAATGCAGGCCGGTCCATCAGGGCATGGGCTTCCAGGGAGCAGAAGGAGGGCTAGATAATTAGCTGGCACAGCCACCGTGTTGGCCCATTGCTCTGTCCTTCTGAAGAGCATGCAGAGGCCTTTAATGGAGGCTCAGGGAGGTTGGGCAAGACCCTCCATAAGTCCACCTCCCTGGCTGGCAGTCCTGGCCCGGGATGGCCTCCTCTCATGCCAGAGCACCATGTGGCACCCTGACTGGCTCCTGGCACAGGAATCAGCAGGAGGTTAAAAATGCCTACAATCAAACCAGCTTGGAAGGGCTGTGCTGCCTCAGTAGATGTCCCGCACACCACCACTGCAAGGCCAAGTAGGGAGAATGGACAGAGTGCAGGTGGACAGATGGAGGAGCTAAGTTTCTGTGTCAGCTCCACCATTTACTGCTGTGTGCTGTTGGCTGTGTTGGCCTGCAATGTCTCCGAGGCTTGGTTCTCCATCGGTGTTATGGGAATTATCATATCTACTCTTGGAGCTACTTCTGGGATTGAAAGATAGTAAGTGTGCGGGCTCCTGTTCACCCTCATATCCATGCCTCACCTCACCCCACTCTGCTCTGTATGGCAGGGGACTTGAGACTGACTGACCTGAGCACAGCCAACAGGACCTGGGGACCTGAGTGCAGCCAGCAGGAGGCTGGGGAGAAGAGAAGGTGTTTCTTTCTCTGTGCCTCAGATAGCTTCCCAGCAGCAACTCCCTTTCCTTCTCTCCACTCCCTTCTGGAAAGCCCATAGGAGGTATAGCTTGCGTAATGACCTCCTGTCTTTGTCCTGCTATTCTCAGGATTGCCTCACTGTCCCCTGTCCACTGTCCCTCAGCTGTCTGTCACCTCTGTAACCAGTCTCCTCCATTGTGTCTGCTTTGATGTTCATGACTGAGGGGTTTTCTGTTTTCCCGGGTGGGCCATGGCTGAGAGTGTGTGTGAACATGTAAACACAACCCACACCTAGATGCACACAGACTTTCTGAGAGAATCAATTTTATTTAGATTTTCATGTGGCTTTCTTTGCTCAACACTTTGTTGGGTACGTGGTCCTGGGATTTGAACCCACGTCCTTGTGCATGCCAGGCAAGTGCCGGAACCGTTGAGTCATCGCTCCAGCCCAAACTCAGACTTTCTGAAAAACTCATTCTATAAAGTGGAAGGAAAGCAGGTGCCTCACCCTACACACCAGATTTGAGAGTTTGACCACAACATCAGGCTCTCCCTGGGCCAATTATCAATCTGAAACAATTTCCAGAGAGGTTCTTCAACTTGGGACTTTGTAAAGATAGAAAAGTAGGATAAAAATTCTATGTTTTGGGGCTGGAGCAGTGGTTTAGCAGTTACAGTGCTTGCCTGGCATTCAGGAAGATGCGGGTTCAAACCCCAGCACCACATATACAACCAAGTGTCGGAGAAACAAAGGCTGGAAGAAAAAATAAATAAAATTGATATTCTCTCTCTCTCTCTCTCAAAATCATATAGTAGTTTAGAATGCATACCATAAGGAAAAGTGGCCAGTGGGTTTCTGGTATACCTTCTCTGTCCACCTTGCTAAGGAACCCATAGGCAGCACGGTCTGGTGGGTCTAGACTCCCCTTCTAGGCACTATTGGCCTTTTCCTGTGTTTGTGCTATTCCTGTTCCACACCAGTAGCATCTTCTGGTTTCCTGGACTTTGCTTTTCCAGGAGCGCAGGCTAAGAGTTGAGCTGACTCCCTGCAGTACAGAGGTTTCCTCCGTTGATTGTCTTGTCAAGGCCAAGTTTTGTCAGCCGTGGGCTTGTTCTCTCGGTCTGCATCCTGGCTTTTGATTCTGTTGTACTGGAGGGTGGGGACGGTATACTCTACTCCTTTTGGCAGGAAGAGTAACTTGCATATTGAGGTCAGAACTGAAAATGAATTTCCCCATTGGGCGCAGACGGAGGCCTATACTTCCTGAGCTGTGTGATTAATCGCCAGTCCAGGTTCAGGGCCCTCCTTGCTTAACCATTTCCTGCCCAACATGGTGAAGGCTACAGAGGAACACTGTGAGCTTTAGGGTGCTATGTGGGCCACCACACCAGCTCTGCTCCTGTCATGTAGGAAGAACTCAGGTCCTGAGCTGCTCTATGGAGCAGGAAAGCCTGAGTCCAGGGGGAACTGGGCAGGGGCTGGGCTGTTAGGAGATCAGAGCGCTTGCTTTGAAGAGCATATTTAGAATACCTTGCTCGTTCCATTCCCACAAGAATGTCACCTCAAACTGACAGGACTTGTAAAACATTCTTTGTGGGTGAGGGGTGAGATTTTTCTCCCCACCCTAGCTACCCACATTTCGTATAATCTCTGTTGAAAATATAGTAACCAAACAGCATGGGGCTTTTATTTTATTTTATTTGGTACCAGGGATTGAACCCAGGGGTTCTTAACCACTGAACAACATTCCCAGCTTGTTTTATGTTTTATTTTGGGACAGGGACTCACCAAGTTGTGTAGGACCTCCCTAAGTTGCTGAGGCTGGCTTTGAACTTGCAATCCTCCTCCCTCAACCTCCAGAATGGCTGGGATTGCAAGCATTCACCACCACGCCTGGCCAGCATGGGGCATTTTAAACATATCGGTGGCCTTACAGATGACAGCGTGCACTGAAGTGTCGATCTGGTACCTTAGATTGGTGTATGGGTACTACCAAGTCCTCCTGGTTTGCATTCCTACAACTTCAAAATTATTCCTTGCTCACATACATGCCATAAGCCATGACATTCGAGAGCTGAAAAGACCTTGACTGTTGGCACTGTTCAGTGCCCTCATTTTTGCATATGAAGGAGCTTAGCCATGGAGAAAATTTGACTGGTCCAATGGCAAAGTGGCAATGTCAAGATGAGGACCTGGGTCTTCAGAGACTTTCAGGCTAATGCTCCCATCAGCAGCACTCATGGAAGCTAAAATCAATGGAAGTTTTTGCTGCCTTCATGGGAGCAATGTAAAGCTTGGGAAAGATTAATGGTGTGCTAGTAAATGTCTGACTTTGGGCAGATAGGTAGGCTTTTACACATATATATATATAAGTTCACAATAGATTTTGCTATCATAAAGGATGGATAGCACTCAATTTACAAATAATGATAAACAATATTCTATTATAAATTCCATAGTGACAATTGATTCTCACGAATGCTTTTGATGATTTTTGTTGGGTTCTTGGATTTGTACCTTGTTGCACATGCTGAATGAGCATAGTTTTGACATAAATGTTGAATATCTTCTTATATGTTAATGTGTAAGACAAACATCAAATCACAAAGACCCAGATTGGAACTTTGTTCAGTCATCAGTGTCACGAGTAACTTTTCCAAATCACGCAGCGCTTTTCAAGTGTTAGGAGAATAGTTCCTCAAATGTTGTGTCATTCACAAGAGCCACTTTATACTTAATACTTATTGTTTATATTTTCACTTTCTTAAGACAACGGAAACCATAAATCAAGAGCTGATTTCTGACACTTGCCAACTGATGCAAAATATTCTCACCACAACTGATTTGAAAATATTTTCACCATGACCAATGTGATTTTGTTGAACTCAAAGTTAGCAAGACATATGCAGAGACATATCATTTTCACTACTCAGATCATTTTTCACTATTCAGATATGGTGGGGATAAATAACCTTAAAAGCATAGATAGTAATATAATCTAGGAAAAGAACTGATATGTTTTTTAGCATTTATTACCTTTATTTCATATATAACTGATTTAATTTTATGTGCATAATTTAATATTTAATGATGACTAAATTTAAAAGCAGCAAAATCTATCTTTTTCCGGTGGGGGTGGTTTACTGGCAATTGAATCAAAGGTACTTTACCACTGAGCTACATCCCCAACCCTTTTTAGTTATTTTGTTTTAAGATAGTGTCTTGCTAAGTTGTTTACGGCCTCCTTGAATTGCTGAGGCTGGCCTCTAACTTGTAATCCTCCAGCCTCACCTCCTGAGTCACTGGGGTTACAGGTGTGTGCCATTGTACCGCACACATAATTCTTAAAAATTTAGAGTTGGCCCTTGTGAGTCTGATAGAAGCATCCTCTAGCACATCATTTACTAGATGGATGGCATGGGGACCAGGATAATGGCCACTTGAATCAGAAGGCACAGGCCAAACTCATGCTGAGTGGTAGAAGGTAAATTTAACAATGTGCATTAGATCCCATATAGTAGGTAACTAAACATCTTTTATTTTTTCTCTCTCTTTTGTTCTTTTTTTTTTTTTTTGCTTTGGTGTGTGCTTATATGGTACATTTCCCCAAATGGTACAAAAATTAAACAGTTTTAAATATTAGTCAAGGAAATTGAAAGGAAGAGATAAAGAGAAATAAGAAGGAAAGAAATAACTATTAATTTTCAGATGTCATTTATTAAGAAAGTAATTTGCTGACACAAAATTCTAGACTAGGGTTGTGGAAGCTCCCTAGCTTGTGGCCTCTACCACCCTCCCACATGTCTGCTGCGGGTGTGGTGCGGAGCCCCCAGGGCCCTCCCTCTGTGACCTCTTACTTCTTTGGAAGGGGAGGATGAGATTACCAGAGCTTCAGATCCATTTTTGGATCAAATAAAAACCGCAGGCTAATCCTTAGCTTGTCCCTCTCCTCTTTCAGATGCTGGCCTCGCTGTCAGGGCGGAGCTTGGGGTGGCTGAGAGTTCCAGCCTTGGGACAGAAGGTGAAAAGTCACATGCTGCTCACGAGGTCTGCAGAGCCGCTCCTTCCCTCCCTCAGCAGCACTATCACCTGGGGGACCCATCTGTCCACACTCAACTCCAGCATGGGTTCCTCTGTGAATCCTTCAGGGGTGAAGACCCCAGGTAGAGGCACCTACGCCTTCCTTTTTCTAGCAGCATGTGTGGTCATTTGCTCCCCCTTTTTGTTCACCTGTTTTCATTCTCTAAAGGACTGCAGACTCCTCCATGGAAGAGATCTTCTGTGTCAGTGCCTTGTACATAATAAGTCTCAACAGATCTTGTCCCCAATGTCACTTTGCTTCATGATTCTCAAACATTTGAAGAATGGATGAACATATAGACCTCAGACCAGCGACTTGGTAATCTGCATCTTTTAAAAAGACCATTCGATTGTGATGCACATGTGAACAAACCACCCAAGAAGAGATCATGATGAGTAAAATCAGCTTAACCCAGAGATCTAAGGGTCGATTGTCGCCACTCATCTGTGGAGGTGGGGACTAGACCCTGGACAATGAGAAAGTTGGTCTAGTAGCATGAGTTAAATCCAGATAAGATGTAATGCTTTACAATCTAATACTTTTTTTAGAGTTATAGTGGGAAGGGGAAGGGAGGGATA
>PVKS010052802.1:0-10619 GCA_004027875.1 Aplodontia rufa
AAAAAAAAAAAAAAAAAAAAAAAAAAAAAAAAAAAAAAAAAAAAAAAAAAAAAAAAAACATTACATTCTATAATGTATTACCTGAGCAGGAGAAGAGACTGCCTTTTCATTTTTTAATTTGAGCCTTGGATTTAATCTTGAAAGATGAATATTTGAGCACTCCAGATGCTTATGTCTGTTAGCATGGGTAAATGATCAACTTTCCTGAGTCAGGAAAGACATGAGACTGTTAATATAAATAAGAATACCTAATTTCATTATCATTCCTAAAGGTGAAACTATCCCTCTGCTCTTTTAGAATGGCCCTCATTCTTGCTGCAAGACATAAATCAAAAAATATCATCAGGCTTCTTCTTCAGCAAGGTGTTGAAGTCTTGTGTAAAGATTGCTGGGGAAGGACTGCGTTATCTTATGCTGTTGATAATGGTGATAATCTATAAGTGTTTACATGAGATGCTAGTTAATGTTTAATGTATGAAGCAATCATTACAATGATTGCTACTTGAAGATCAGCAAAGTTTCTGATGAGCTCTAGTATTTAGGGAAAGGCAAACCATGAAACCAAGAATTCAAAAGAACAAGCAAAAATTGGAAACATGAGAACCAGCAATGTGTGTAGGAATATCTGAGGGCTTTGATTCCTTTTGAGGAGCTGGGGTTTAACTGTATGGACTCAGGCAAATTCTGCAATTGCTCCATCACAAGCCAACATTACAAAACCCTACTCCAGGACTTTGAACATATATATCTATAGAAATCCCAGTAGCATCCATCTCTTTCCAAGTAAAACCCCAGGGTTTCAGATATAAATAGAGTCACACATATAATATTTCAAATAAGGTACTTGAGAATTCAAAGGCCACGTTTGGCAGGAAACTTTGTTTCTTTCCTATTGGAATTAGATAGACTTAGAAATCATTGTTCTTGAGTTTCCCAAGATGATAAATGTTTCCTTTAGTCCAAGAAAGACAATTCTCTCACAAGTGTGATAGAGGGGAATGCCATCCTATACTGCTTCAATACTGTTGTCAAAATATTACTCTTGAAATTTGTCTTGCACTCAGGTGATGATTAATCTTTACTACCATGTTGCACTGGTCTAGATTCTTAACTTAGTAATACAAATATAGACACAAAAGTTCTTTACTTTTTCATCAATATACTTTTCTGCCCAGCCATTGTTTCCAAAAGAGGATCAATGTGCTTTGGCAAATAGTTTTAGCCACATAGCTCGTGAGCAGACTTACCCTTCTACCCTACGGTTAACCTTAGGTAGAGTCCGTATCTTCATAGAGATAGGAATGCTGAGTTAGGGATTGAGGCACTGATGATTTGGGATATTTCTAAACCATCAGATAGGCTCAAGCAACATTGTAGGAAGAGATCAAACTTTCCTTTCTACTCTCTCTCCAGATCTGTACCCAAAGGACTTTGATATCTGTAAAATTTTCCTTAGACTGTGGGGGATACACAATTTACTTCGCTGTGGAAGTTGCCACAATTCCATTGGTTCCTCAAGTGATTGATTTTCTGTAGTAATAAAAATCTCCTCATTCACTTGCCTGTGTCCCTCAGGTTTTAATATATTTAAAAACTAACCTCATGAGGAGAACATTAGGGAAAACTTTTTGAAGTTATATATGACTGGACTTTAAGACAAGTAAGCTTTTGTTTTGCCACAATTTCTGTATGAAGGAAAGTTTGAGATCCTGGTCAGTGTGAAATAAATGTGGAGACTAGGCATCATTTCAACAAAGACCTTCTGGTATTGAGTTTGATTAGGTAGAGGAGGAGAGGAGGGAGTTCAATCCATGAGTGAACATTTCTTACATTTTTGAACATGGTATGACTGATCAGTTAAATTATAAGGGAAAATTGTATCATTTAAATTAATGGGATAATGTATTTACCAATAAAATGGAAGAATTTTTATGTAGTTAGAATTTGCTTCCCTAATTCTAGAAATAAGGACTGAATATTTTCTGAGTACTTCAACACCGAACCAGAAGAAAAATACATGTTGATTTTTATTTGGTATTCCTTTGTACTTCACAATAAGAAATCTATTAAGCCACTACTTTCTTTTTACATGAGTGTGTTATTGTAATATCCCACTAAAAATGGACTGTATATTTTTTACCTGCTGGAACAACTTCTGATTAAGAATACTATTCCTGAGGTTCCAACAAGCTTCTTGGCTAAGACTTTTCCTTCCATTGGTGAGCCTCAGCAGCAGTTAGCTGTGTGTCACACACTACCAACACTGGCTCTCACCGCTATGGAAGCGGCCATGATATCTGAGGGATTGTTTATGAAACCTTTAAAGCTCTGTTTGCTCTGGCACTGGGGTTTGCAGGTTAGGTTGTCTCTGAGCCCTTGGCACAGACCTGTCTTCCCAGTCTGTGGGATACTCAGACAGGAAACGTGCACTTTTCAAGCCAGAGAACACAAATGGACAAAGCACTCCCTCCAGAGAGTAAGGCAAAGGAGAGAAGGTGGTCATGTGTGGTAGGGTGCCCCTGGGATCATACTCAAGTCCTGGGAACAAACCTGAGAGAACCCTAGCTCTTGTTTAACAATCACTCCTCAGGTGTTTAGAAATAGCTCATTCCTTTATGCCTAGTCTTATATGTCAGCCCTCCCTTTTTTTTGTATTGTCCAAAAATGCCCACTAAGGGGAATTCTACTGGTTGGGAAAGATGCATTTTGCTTTACTCTTTAGTTAGTTGAGACTGTAGAAAACTCTATGATCTCTAGGTGTGAGGTGCTCATACAGCTGTAGATTTAAATAGGAATCAACAGGGTGTAAGGGCTGTGCACCAACATGTGGCCTTCCATTTGCACAGCCTCTGGGCAAAGTATACATATGAGACCCATCCTAAATCATGCAGGGCACTCCTTTCTGTGACTGCTGCAGGAGGAGTTGGCTCCCTGTTGCTAGGTCTGCGTGCCCAAATTTTTTGACAATTTAAAATCTTTTGCCTCTCATATGTAACTTCTAGTTCATCTTGTGGAAACCACATAAGTGACCCAAAACATTCACTTTGAGTCAAGACTACCAATTCTTTCCACAGTGCACTAATAGCACAGCTCTTCAGTTTGGTAATTATGAGGTCCAAAACAGTGTTTGACAAAATGACTTAGCCAATGTAAAGGCCTTGTGAATATTTCTGATAAGTTCTTATTTCCAACTTCTGATCTCTATGTGTCAAGAGATCATGTTGTTGTAGATTATTTTATCTTGGGGTATGTAGCATTCCTTTCTAGTCAGAAAACCAGTACGAGGTTCACTACTTCCTCAAACTGTTGAAATTCAGTTGGTTTGTCACAGCTTTCTTGGATTTGCTATGAGGCCTGTCATCCTCAAAATTATTTTGTCATTTATTGCTTTGTCCCTCTCAATTGATTCAACTTGCTGTCCTGTAGTGCTCACAAGTCACATTCATTGAGTCTGAACTTCCTTTCCTGGCTTGGCACATACAAGAGGCACAGCTGCCTAAACAGTTTTTTCTCTCTTCATCTTGTTTCACAAAACCTTGGAACATTTCTAGTACAGTGAGTTCTTCCTGTGCTACAGCATCACCCCAACTCCCATGACACCTGTCTACTCTGCCTGTGCTACTCGGTGACAGATACTTCATCCCTTATCAGCCCTATGCCCACTGACAGGCTTTCCTTTATTAAACTCCGTGAGCTTGAAGGTGTCTCTGTGTGCTGAGCTAATTATGAACACCTTCACATTGTATTTACTAGATGTTGCTGATTTTCTCTTGTCTGTAGTTGAAGAGCTATGCATATCTCCCTCTATTTGACACATGCTCTCTGAAAATGTGGCCTGGGTTGCACTGTTTATTTCGGTGTAATTAAGTATATTGCTTTGTGCATCCTCGAGATTTTGTTATATGTTGATATAAAATGTGACTTTTGTTGCATACAATTCTCAGGGATAGACTTACTTTTGCTAAATGATTTTTTTGCTTTTAGGTATGTAGACCTACAACCATCTCTTGAACACTCTAATTTTTTAAAATTTTATTTCTTGAGGGAAGCATTATTTTTAGAGTGATTTTCTTTCTGTACTTTTTTTCTTTTTACACTTGAGGAGGAGGACTGTCCCACGTGACAAGGTTCGTTGTAGTGAAGGAAGTTGGCTCAATGGCTCCCAGGGGCAATTGGGCTGGCCTGTGATTAGTGGAGCATTTTAACCTCGATGTTGTTCGTCAGACCCTCCTGTCCAGATGGATGGCACCTTCACAAGGACTTCTTTGATTCTCTGAACATCTCCTGTCTCTCTTGCTTCCATCTCACCACCTCTGCCCCACCCAGTCTTCCCACAGGCCTCACCGAGCTCTCCACCCCTGGAAGAGAAGCAGACTGTGATTGCAGCATCCTGGTGCACGTGACCACCATTCTAGACTGGCTTCTGTCACTGCAAAGATGTGAATGGGTGGTACAATTTCCACTTTCATTTACTTACACTCCATCTCCCTGATTTCTACATACCCATTATGAAGAGGCTTTTCTTCCATGCAAAGAAAAATAAACTGGACTTCTGTGTGCCTGTGTGGACATCTTCATTTTCCAGCATGCTGTGATTTGATCCTGTGGTGTAAACATTTGTGTTTTATAAAATTTATTATGTTTTCATTTTTCTACTTTGAATTGTATCCATTTGGACAGTACCTGAATAAATGAGAAGCTTCTATCATTGACCTGTGCAGGCCATTACTCAGTGGAGGCCATGTGTTGTCTTCCCATGTGGTGGTCCTGGTGGTGTCACAATGGGTGCTACCTTTCCTCATCCCCACATGACTGTTCCCTACTGTGCTCCTGATGACTTCTGCCTCAGTGCCCTTTCTTTTCTGTCCTCTGTATCTCACAGCCTCATCTCCTAAGCCCTTCCCTTCTCCTGGATCCTCCTCCCTGTCCTGTATGGGTCCCAAATAGTCTTCCTCTCCCTGGAGACCCTTGCCAGGCTTGGGCTCAGGGCCTTATAGCTGCACATGGGTTGCCTTGCTGCCACCCTTCCTGAGTGACCAGGCACAGCTGGTGTATGTGCTGGGGATCTTCCACCTCTTATGTCAGGCCACAGGGGAGTTGCAGTCACCCCATCTGTTGTGAGGGTGGGGCCCTTTGTTTCTTCCAAGTCTCTGACTTTATCTCCCACTGTCTCCTGGCCCTGAGTTTGAACTCCCGCATGCTTTCATTGTGACTCAAACCAAAGATAAACTGTAGGCAGTCAGCATGAAGCTATTTCTGGTACACAGTAGGGGTCAGCCAGATTTTGACCATAAAGGGCCAGATGTTAATTATTCCAGGCTGTGTGGGCCACAGGGTCTCTATCACAGACACTCAACTATGCCTTATCCTCTGAAAGCAGCCATAGATATAGAAAGAGTGGGTTGGCCATATGCCCATAAAACTTTATTTACAAGTAGTAGCAGTGGGTTAGATTTGGCCCAAACCCTGCAGCATGCCAACTTGTGGTATATAGGGATGCTTCCGTTTCTCTAACGTATTGGAGGTTGTTAGGCATTTGGAATCTCAGAAGGGGAGTTGTGTAATTGACTCTTATGATGATGTTTCTTCCCCCCAACAGCTGGGACCAAGGGTGTATGCCAACTTGCCTGGGGGGTAGAGCTCTTTTTCTCAGTGCTGTGGGCTAAACCTGGACTTAGACACCTGCCCTTCAGTCAGGTATTTTGCCTGAGGCAGGCAGGATGGTAAAGCTCTTCATGTGGCTATGGGATCTATGTCCATTGGCAGAAGTGGAGACCTTCACAGACACTCAGGAACCTCCTTGGATGTAGGAAGCTGAGGAAGCTTGACTTTGGGTCCTTACAAAGTGGTAAAGAACCCAGAACTTCATCACTGTCAAGGCCATTATGTGTTTAGCTGAGAGCTTCACAGGCTTGTGTTTCCTTATGGCCATGTGTTAATGCACACAAACTCTTGGGAGAGAATGAAAGATTGGGGGGAAAGAGGCCTTGCTGTAGTCAACAGAAACCACTCCAGGAATGTCATATGTGGAGAATTTGGTGTAGGGAGTTGATTACAAAGGTCAAGAAAGGCTAGTGTCAAAATGGGCATTTAGATTACCACAACATGTAGGAGCTGCAGAAAGCCACTAGCAGCATAAGCAGAAGGAAATGGCAATAGCCAGTCTCTCTTGCTAAGCCGCTGTGGCTGGGTTGACTTGCAGCCTACCTCTGCTGACATGAGGTCCTGGGCTAGAGACAGGTTTCTTCCTTCAAAATTTCATCTCCAATCAGTCCTCGCAAGAGCAGACCTAACAGAAAGCTGGCTGTCCGGGATCTAGAAGGACTCGTGTGGCCTTGCAGTTGTCGTCAGAAGTGTCCAGAGCATGGATGAGAGACGAGAGATGTGGAAAACCAACATGGAAGGGTTGGAAAAACTAAACCGCAACCTCAGGCCTACAGTCATCCCTCTGCCCTCTGCTCACCTGGTCCTTTTTCTCTGTCCAGTAACATTGGGTCCCTTCTATTTCCTTGTTCCACTGTGGACACATTTGTGAAGTTCTTCCTGGGAAGAAGTGTCTGGCCTTGGTCCTGGGCAGAGCAGATGAAGGTCAGGGCAGATTTGGCATGTGATGCACCCAGAGGGTCCCATGGATCTGCAGAATGAGCCAAACCTAAAGCAGAGGCACCTGTGTGGCCTCTGTGAGTCAATGGAACTGTGATCTGTGTTCTGCTTTTGGAACCATCCACTGAGGAACTTGCAGACGCTGTTACAGGTGAGACCTAGCATTCAGAGTTGGCAGTGTTCCTCAGGGGAGGTGGAAAGGGCTCCACACACTTCTTGAAACAAAGCTCAGGTGCTCTGAACACCGGGCACATTACGCTTCCCACAAAATACTTCCACCAACCTGCAATGGTTTGGAAAAAACCCACGCACACTCCTCAACTCAGAGACACCCATTCCTACCTGGATTCCAAGGGAAGATACCAATCACAAATTAAGAATCTCAGAAATATCATGCTATCCCTCAGTCTCTACCTCCTGCACCAACAAAGAGTGCCTCTCCTTCTCTTCTTGAGGCTACCCATATCACCTCTGAACCCAGGACTTTTCCTGGCCTACTCAGCCCTCTAATAGCTTCACACACATGCCCTCCCTCTACTGCTGGGCACACTGCAGGCCTCACTACTTGATGCTGGGACCAGCCTTGCAAGGCGGCAGCCCAGGCAACTGGTGCACACAAGTCCAGGCTCAAACCAGATTAGTGCAGGCATGCTACAGGAGGCCAAAAACATTCAGCAGCCACCAATCAGATACGGAAACAGGGACAGCAGTACAGCACACAATTCCAGGTTTGGGCTGTCTCTTCCTCCATACATGCATGGAAGGCTGCTGTGTCAACAATCCAGGGCCATTCCTGCCCTCTTGCAGGTAAACCTTACAAAATTATGCGACAAGCTTCTGCTTCAGTAGCCCCTGCACCAACAACCATTGCCTGACCTTGTGTCCTCAATGCTCAAGCCATTCATCCCACACCAAGCAACAGTTCCTCGTCCACGTAGGCCTCCCTGACCATGAAGCACATGCCCTCCCCCATCCCTTGCACACACTGTAGCTAACCTACCTTCTGCTGAGGCTCTCCAAGATCCTGTAGGTTTGCCGTTGGATGCCAGGGAGGTCAAACTCTCCAACCAAAGGCCTAATTGAGCCAGCCACATGCAAGGGGGACTGCCACCCTCGCAGGGCAGGGCCAGGAACATTGGAAAACTCACCAGTGCAGTAAGAAGAAAGAGGATCCCGGTGTTCCCTCCCCTGCTGCTTTCAGTGTCAACATTCTGTTGTTCAGTTTTCTGAGACATGGAAAACAGCAGAAGTTTGTATACTTCCATGGTGCTGGGTCTTCTTCTAAAGCCTCTTGGATAAAATCCCTCCACTTTCAAATGTGCTTGTTCCACGTGCCCTGACTTGAGGGCCTAGGGCCCACTGGACATCCGAGTGTGTGGAAATGTAAGGGCCATGGTGGCTTGGGGTCCGGGGGTGTGGCCTGTGGCAGGCATGGGTTCCACCCCCCATCACAATGGAAAAAGGAGAAATCAGAACATCAATGCATAACCCCTTGATTAATCTCACAATTTACTGGGTCATACACGCTAAAGCGCTCAGAGATGCTCACAGTGTCTTTGGGATATTAGCCCCTCAGGGTTTTTTGTAAGGCACAAAAGCTGTGCAGGCATAGGAAACTTTCAGGCTACGCAGAAGAGCCAGGCTGTAAGGCAGATTCAGGAAAGATGTAAGAAATGGGGGCAAATTTATGGAAGTGGTGCTTGGCGCTCAGACAGGGAGCCAAGAATCCCAGACGCATTGGGGCCTGGACAGCAATGACAGGTGCACTGAGAAAGGCTTCGCCTATGGCAGTGGTGAAGTTCACAGCCAACTTGGAGGAAGGAATTTCAATCCGATGAGAGACATGAAGTCCATACTGTGTCCATACATTGGAGGTGAGTGCAGATGAGCACTGAGGGCCCCTGCTATGAACGGAAAGGGAAGCAGTGCGGTGTGGCCAAGTTCTGTGATTTTTCAGCATTTTGGAACAGAGTTGAACCAGAAAGACCAGGCCAAACTCAGAAAAGACCATGGTGCTTGGCTTACATTATTTCCTGAAAAAAATCTTGAAATCCTTCTGTTCATTATTTGCATAATTGTGGAGTAAACACTCTTCTGAACATGCACCCAGCTATAGGACCCGTTGCAGGACTCACAAGTGCATCGTAATCACTTTCTACTACTGTTGAAGGGTTGCTCATCTTAATGACAAATCTTCTCATGACACTCTTCTGCCACACATCTGCTGTCATCTGTCCATGTAGGGTGTTCACTCACGTACCTGTGGTCCCAGGACCAAGCCAAACTCTTGATTTCTAAACTTTCTCATCTCTCTTGTCCCACCTTTCTCACCTCAGTCTTTCTGTGCATGACCACATTCCTTCATGAAGAAAACAAAAGGATGATGCATGTGTAGTTACTGTGTTTCACCCTGAAACCACCAGCAGGGGCCACAGCTGCATCTTCCAGTGGACCCACAAATCCCCTCTCTTCTCTCCATCATCTCTTACTCTCCATTTCAAACACTCACCTCAATCATGCAGAATAGCACTGTTCCTTATATTGCCTGGCTTGCATCCAGTGGATATTTACTCCTCAGGGATTTGCATGCAGGGAAATCCAACATCAAATCATGGGCAGACAAGGGTGCCTGGTGAATTTCTGTGAGCTTTCTGTTTTTGAACATGCATGCTGCTTGCGTATACTCATAGTGCAAGGAAAAACTTTCCAGTTTTCTTCTGGAAGGGTTGTGGTCAATCCGTGAGGGGCATTCTGTCATGAACTAACTCCATTTCTAAGGTTCCTCCTGCTAATGTGAAAACTTTGGTAATTAATTTTTCACCATTTGAAAGACCCAGGGAAAATCGTGAGATACTCAGAAACTTAACCTTCGGAGACACAAGGCCTCCCTGCCTGGATTTCTTCCAAAATATCTGCAGAGCCTTTGGACAAGCTCCATGGCCAAGAAGCTGAGGTGGCTTGTGGAAAACACACCTCCAGCTACACCTCTCTATCTTCGGTCCCTGCATCAAATATAACACGTGTAATAACTACCCAGGAAAGCCAAATGAGAAATTGTGTTCCATCTCCCAATGAAGGATGACTAAGATCTAAAACAAATGATCATTAAGTTAGTGAATATTCCACATATATGCATATAGGAAAATCCTCTGTTTTGCCACAACCAAAAGTTTGCTGAAGTCACTCAAGTGGAAACAGACAGAAAAAAAGACAACCACTTAGCAGACTCGTTTTCTTACGGATCTCCCACATTTTTAAGGCACACTCAACGGACTCAAAGACCTTGAGCTTTAATACATATTGCACACAGGATACCACATATCGTTACGAAAATCTCCTGTTGCAAACCGTGCCGACATAGCAGTGGAGGAACCTCTCGTTTGGCTCAAAATGGAAAGAATGAACAAGAAAAAGGTAGTGTTACAAAAAGTCTTCAGGGCCACATTTTTATCGTTCAGCTCAAGGTACCCTTAGCTGAGTAGAAGCACACACTTGTGCGTGTTTCCACACACACGTACACACTATATCAAAGATTAAGTCGTTACCTATCTTTTAAGTAAGAAAAGGTAAAGTGTCAAAATCACCATGAATTAGAAATACAGTTTAATACAGTCACACATCTAGCAATAGGAAGATATGGGTTTGGTAAAATGTAAGGAGCAGTACATGCTCTCCCTATTGATAATGCAATTCAAGCCTTCAACACACTTCTTGAAAACAGAGCTCAGGTGCCCTGGACACCGGTCTCTTTACGCTTCCCACAAAATACTTCCACCAACCTGCGTGGCCTGTCCAACACACCCACACACTCCCCGACTCAGAGACACCCATCCCTACTTGGATGCCAAGGGAAGGTACCAAGCACAAACTAAGACTGCCAGAAACATCATGCTACCCTCAGTCTCTACCTCCTGCACCAACAAAGAGTGCCTTTCCTTCTCTTCTTGAAGATACCAGTATTCCTTCTGAAACCAGCACCTCTCCTGGCATCCTCAGCCCTCTGCTAGCTTCACACA
>PVKS010052803.1:0-10620 GCA_004027875.1 Aplodontia rufa
TGAGAGAAAACATAATCCCTTTATTTTTTTTGTACAAGGCATTGAACCCAGAAGCACTTAACTACCGAGCCACATCTCCAGCCCTTTTTATTTTTCAGGACTGAGGACCGAAATCAGGGCCTTGCGCATGCTAGGCAAGTGCTCTGCCACTGAGCTAAATCCCCAACCCAATCTCCAGCTCTTTTTATTCACTTTATGTTGTTGTTGTTGTTTTTTGAAACATGGTCTTGCTAAGGTGCTTAGAGTCTCAGTAAAATGCTGAGGCTCGCCTTGAACTTGCAATCTTCCTGCCTAAGCCTCCCAAGCTGCTAGGATTATAGGCATGCACCACCAAGCCCAACTTATATGGTAATTTCTAATTTTTAATTTTTTTAGGAACCTCCATATCATTTTCCATAACTGCTACACAATTCTTTTTTTTTTTTTTTTTCAGTACTAGGGATTGAACCCAGAGGCACTATGCCACTGAACTACATCCCCAGCCCTTTTCATTTTTTATTTTGAGGTGAGGTCCTGCTAAATTGCGGAGACTGGCTTTGAACTTGTGATCCTCCTGCCTGAGCCTCCTGAGTCACTAGGATTAGAGGTGTGTGCAACCAGGCCTGGCTGACCCTTGACTTTCTGAGTCGCTTTATTTTACTTAATACAATACACTCCAGTTCCATCCACTTTCTTGTAAATGACATAATTTTGTTTTTCTTTCTGACTGCATAAAATTCCATTGTGTATATATACATTTCCTTTATCCATCCATGGACACCTAGGCTGGTTCCACAGTTTGGCTATTGTGAATTGTGCCGCCATAAACATGGTTATGCACACATCACTATAATAAGATGACTTTAATACTTTTGGATACTGAGGAGTAAAATCCAACATTTTCTAAAAACACCTCAGCAACTTAGCAAGGCCCCAAGCAACTTGACGAAACCCTGTCTCAAACTAAAATATAAAAAGGGCTGGAGATGTGGCTTGATGGTTAAGCTCCCTGGGTTCAATCTTGGTACAAAAGAAAAAAAGTATTATAGTAAAGGCAAACAAAAGCAGAGAGTTGCAGTAAAATGTGATAAAAAAGAATGGAAGAAAATTATAGGACCAAAACAAGGGCACTTTTGGGACTAGGGATGTAGCTCAGTGGTCCAGTGCTTGCCTACCCTGCCTGAGGCCCTGGGTTCATTCCCAGGAGCACCAAAAGGGGAAGGGGCATTTGAGTGTCCAGATAACTTCCGAGAGGAAGTAGCATTTTGGTGGGGATCTAAAGGTTTCATTAAACACTAGAAAATAGATACCTCAGGTAAGTGCTGAGTGTTTACAAGGACACAAATCCTTGAGATAACTCGGCTTACTGTGTAAATTATCACTACTTCTCATGGCTGGAAGATACGATTCAAGGACACAGTGAGGGGCACAGTGAAAGAAGGCAGGGCAAGTCAATTAGACTAAGAAGTAAGGATTCCATCATTTAGGGAAATGGGGACCCACAAAAATGTTGTAAGTAGGAGTGTGATAGAATCAGAATAGTCTTAGATGGGTCATTGCTATGGTTTGGATATTGTTTGGCCCCCATGATGTTCATGTGTTAGAGGCCTGCTTTTAAGTGTGGCAGTGACAGGTGGTAGACCTTTAAGAAGTGGAGCCTAGGGCTGGGACACTGGCTCAGCGGTAGAGCGCCTGTCTGGCATGATCGAGGACATGGATTTGAACGCCAGTACCACATACATAACTAAGAGTCATAGCAACAAAAACCAGATGAAAAACTAAATAAAATTGATTTTCTCTCTCTCCCTCTCTTTCTCTCTCTCCCTCCCTCCCTCTGTTTCTCTCTATCCCTCTCCCCTCTCTAGCCCTCTACCTCTCCCTCTCCCACTCTCTCTTTAAAAAAAGAGGTGGAGCCTAATGAGAAGCCCTTAGGTCAGATGGGGACATGCCCTTGGAAGGGACTGTGGCACCCCAGTCACTCTCTCTCTCTCTCATTTCTCTACATATTCTCTTCCTCACACACATTTTCCCACATCATGACGTCATGAAGCAAAGGTGGTCCTTAACCAGAGCTGCCTATGCTGCCGCTGTGCCTTGAATCTTCAAAACTATTAACTAAACCATTTTTCTTTATAAAGTTCAAAGTTTTGTTATAATAATGCAAAGCTGACTAATCCTGTCACCACAGTGGCAGCATAAAAATTAGCTAAGGATCGTATATTGTTTTCATGATCTAGATTAGAGAGAATGGAAAACTGAACCAAGGCCTTAGTGGAAAGAATGGATAAGATAAACATATTAGAGAAGAATCTGAATCCAGAAGACTGACTTACTAGTATACGTAATGATATGGTGGTAATACAAAAGGCGAAGTGCTGTAATAATGGTACATACAAAACACTATCTAAAAGAGATTAAACTGTGCACAGTGGTGCATGCCTATAATCCCAGCAGATTGGGAGGCTAAGGCAGGAGGATCACTAAGTCCAAGCCAGCCTCAGCAACTTAGGGAGGCCCTGAGCAACTTAGCGAGACTGTGCTTCAAAACAAACAATAAAAAGGGCTGGGGATGTGGCTCAGTGGTTAAGCACCCCTGGATTCAATCCCCAGTAACAAGTAATAATAATAATAGAGAAAACTAATATTTTTTGGTCTGGAAGTTTTGGGAAGATTCTGCTGAAAACAAGAGCTTTGATTGTCCCAGGCAGAAGAAACAGCACATACAAAGACACAAGCAAGTAAAAGTGATTGTGTGCTTAGTGAATAGTTTGAGTGTTGTGCATGTGTGTGTGCACACGCGCTCTCAGTAGCAACAGAGCACATTCCCCAACTAAATCTTTCTCCTAAGTTCAATATTTAAAATAAAAGTGATGGGGGTTGGGGTGCTGGCTCAGCAGTACCCCACTTGTGTGGCATGCCTGAGGACCTGGATTCAAACCCCACCACCACAAACACAATCCCAGCACCACATACACAAATAAGTGTCAGAGCAATGAAAAACTAAATTAAATTCAATCTCTCTCTCTCTCTCTCTCTCTGTCTCTCTCCCTCTCTCTCCCTCTTTCTTTTTTTGTTATCATATACCATAATTTACAACTTTACCTTTTCAATGATGTTTTTAGAAGAACCCAGTCACTATCTTGACCTGATTTTTTTTGCAGTGGATAATAAAAACACTTTTATTTCCACAGAATTTATTAGGTACAGATTGCTTAGTCCCTGGCTTTTTTTTTTTTTGAACAACCATACAAGTTTTTTAACAAAATAGTATAAAATGTGTATAGTTTCTGGATAATAGGTTTACCCCCAGGAGTGCCCCCCCAATTACCCACCTGCATCCCTCACTTCCCTTAAACAAAATAAAATAAAAAGTGATGACCCAATTCAGATAGTTTACATATTTTGGCAAAATATTTCATTGTTTGCAGAACTCTGGAACATTCTACCCTGGAATCCCTATGGAACCCAATAGATGGTGTGCTGGGACAGAAATTTCCTTTAGACCAAATCACTGAGACTTTTACAAATTTTCTTGAACCATTCTCCCCTGAATCTAAACTGCATGCCACATACTACCTAAAGTGACGCTAATCATAGCCCCAAAAGGCACAATCCTAAATGCCATAAGCTTAAATGTAGAAATGGCCCAAATCCTACTTAAAGCACTTCAATGAGCTTTATTCAACTGAAAAAACAGGCAAATGGGTACCTTCATCTCTAGTTGTCATCCTCCCTCTTCTTTACTGAATTACTTTGTCCAAAGGACCAATTGCACTTCTATAATCCCCTGCTTTATCAGTCACTTTAGTATAACTATAAGTAAATTAATGTCTTGTACGAAGGATGTGTGCAATAAATGCATGTTGAGTTTTAGGTTGAAACATGAATATTGACGTCCCAGATCACCTGTTCCATCATTAAAATCTTGTGATTATGACTAGGTAATTCATTAGGGATAATGCCTTCCTTTCTCCTCCAATCCTGTGCTTTTCACATTGCTCTGTTCTTTGGGTCAGTGTTATTCAAACTGGGTGTGCATATTCCGAGGATATTTAAAGAAATACTCAGGTAGGTATTGTTTGTGCATGTTTTAAAGGATTTCCAGATTTCAGGGGATACCAGGGGTTGAACCCAGGGACACTTAACCACTGAGCCATATTCTCAGCCCTTTTTATATTTTACTTTGATACAAAGTCTCGCTAAATAGCTTGGGGCCTCCCTAAGTTGCTGAGGCTGGCTTTGAACTTCTGATTCTCCTGTCTCATCCCCTAGATGTAGGTACTGGGATTACAGGCATGTGCCACCGTGCCTGGCCCAGATTTTTTTTTTTTTAAGAGAGAGGGACAGTAAGAGAGAGACAGAAAAACACAGAATCAATTTTATTTAGTTTTTCATGGACTTTCGTTGCTCCGGGACTTCATTGTGTACATGGTGCTGGGATTTGAACCTACATACTCACGCATGCAAGGCAAGAGCCGTAACTGCTGAGCCACCACTCCAACTCCTGGCCCAGATTTGTTAACTTTCATGTGTATACTCTTTCCTAAATTTGATCTGCATGACAACAGAGATGATGATTCTACTTTCATGTCTTCCTTTGTCCCACATTAGGAAAGAAAGACACATCACGCTTATCTCAAGTGTTAATTAGGTGCCTGGTCCCAAGGTGTGAAAACTCCTGGGCAGCAAACTGAACGATGAGAAATATTGGTGCATTTCTTTAATGATGGGATAACAAATCTTTCTGTAAAGCAAGTCATTTCAACAAAATCAGAGAAAGGACTAACCAAGTTGTTATTTGATAGATCATTACATATAAATTTTAGAAAACATCATTATGTAATCTTTGGCATATAAATTGAAAATGCTCAATTGAATGATATTGTTTTACTAAACTCCTTTCATTCCTATCCACTTACTTATCTGAACAATGTTTCCCAACACTTAAATCTGCTATAATTGCTGAATTTGGCCTCACTCTCAATAACTAACATTCATCTATGAATGCACGAGATCCTTTGGGGTTTTTCTTTTCTTTTTTTCTTTTTAAGTGAGAGAGAAAGAATTTTATTTATTTTTTTATCTGGCCTTTGTTTCTCCAACACTTAGTTGTGTATGTGGTGCTGGTGTTTGAACCTGGGTCCTTGCGCATCTCAAGCAACTGCTCCAACCACTGAGCCATGCTCCAGCCCCTTTTCATTTCTTTTATGCAGTATTATAGATTGAACCCAGGGGTACTCTACCACTGAGCTACATCCCTATCCCTTTTTTATTTATTTTTTTTGAGACAGGGTTTCACTAAGTGGCCCAGGGTGACCTCAATGCTTCAGCCCCCTGAGTTCCTGGGATTGCATAGTTGTGCCACCACACCTGCCTATGAGCTACTTTTTTATTTTTTAAGAGAGAGAGAGAGGGACAGTGAAAGAGAAAGATAATCAATTTTTATTTTAGTTTCTCATGTGGCTTTCGTTACTCTGACACTTTTGCGTGTATGTGGTGCTGGGGTTTGAACCTGTGTCCTTGTGCATGCCAGGCAGGCACCATAACTGCTGAGCCAAAGCTCCAGTCCCCTATGAGCTACTTTTTTTAAAAAAAAGAAAATCCCCTTCCATCACATTAAGAAATATGTTCCCGGGGTTGGGGATTTAGCTCAGTGGCAGAGCACTTGCCTAGCACGCACAAGGCCCCGAGTTTGGTCCTCAGCCCTAAAAAAAAGAAGAAAGAAAGAGAAAGAAAGAAAGAAAGAAAGAAAGAAAGAAAGAAAGAAAGAAAGAGAAAGAAAGAAAGAAAGAAAGAAATATGTTCCCAACTGAGATGAAGCAAGGTACATTCCAAGCATCTATAAGTATGTTACTAAATATACTACAATTATATATATATAAAATGTTCTTCATAGGTATAAGAATTATGTCACTGTACATCAGTATTTTAGGAAAAATATAGGTCTCAGAAGAGAGACAAGGGCTGGGGAGATTGGAGGAGGGAGGTAGAGCGGTGCGAGGGGGATATTGAACAAATTGTATTGCTGTATTGTGTGCATCTAGGAATATGTGACAACATATCCCATCATTATGTACAACCATAATGCACTAATAAAAAATAAATTAAAAAAGAGATATGTTCCTAACAACATTCTGTTTTATGTGTACTAATTATAAAAGTTTATAATGTTTATTATTTTTATCAATTGTGTGCTGATAATTGTAATGAAAACAGTCCCCAAGACTCCACCTTAAAGTCACAGAAAATTAGGATTTATTACAACCTAAATTGATATATGGTTTTATGGCAGAGATTAGAAGGTGATGATTATAGACGTTCAATAATAAAAATACATTACATTAGGAAAAACTTCTGTGGAATGAGTAGAATGAAAATGTGAGCTCAAAGTTGGATGTAGTGGTCCACACCTGTAATCCCAGCAACTCAGGAGGCTGAGGCAGTAGGATCTCAAGTTCAAAGCCAGCCTCAGCAACTTAGCCAGAACCTGTCTCAAATTAAAAATATATATATTTAAAAGGCTGGGAGCATAGCTCACATGAGGCCACAGGTTCAATCCTCAATACCACGACAAATAAACCAACAAAACAGGTACACGTGCACACACACATACACACACACAGATATCCAAGAGAAAATGATATGACAAAAATTATCTGGTTATTCAAAAGGAGTTTGTTCATGTATCTTTTAAATGGAAAATAATGGATATTGTGCTGCTAAGGTCCCACTTCATATGTTTACTTTAAAATATCAATATTTGCAGTATGCCAGATATTGCATCATTTGCAATATTGAAACTTTCATAAGTCCCTCCATAAAAATTGTTAGATGTCAACTTTATATGTTATAGAGCTTATAACTTTTCCAAAAATTCTTTTCAAGGTTGTACAAGTAAAAACATTTGAAGACCACTGCCTTGAGTAGAGAATTCACTAGAAGCTATTTTAGCCCACCCTCGACTTGGGGGTTCCTGTTCCCAAGAGTTGCCAACAGCAAAGCAAACTGGAGCCATTGTGTCACTAATTTATTCCTTTTGCAAGCCAGAGACAGGGACTCTTCCTAGCCAGACACAGACCTTCTTTCCCACAATGCTAGTGTCTGCTTTCAACCCTCCTCTGCGCTGTGCCTTGACTCCCCTTCAGCCGTGTGTTCGCTCTCCCTGCCTCCCCTCTCCTAACTCCAACTTTCTACCAAGACTGCTATTATCCTACTGCCTGCATATAAATAATCCTACAGTTAAGGACAGGATAAATTCAAAAGAGTTATAAATCAATTATGTTCAGAAATCAACAGAGAGAGGTCTAAGGTTGCAGTCCTTGGAAACATTTCCAACCAGCTGCTGTGAGTGGTCTGCTAAGGCCTCACAGGCACTCCCTTCTCCTGACAATTCCCTGGGCTGATACAAGCTGCCCGCTAAGAGGTTAGACCTCAGTCTAGAAGCAGCCCCTAGTCAGAGACCTAGTAATAAGAGCTTCATGCAGCGGGTCCCTTGACAAAAGAGAACAACACTGCTGTGCGGTTTATGCTTAAGAAGTATCTACCACCTGTAATCCCAGTGACTCTGGAGGTTGAAGCAGGAGGATCACAAGTTTAAGGCCAGCCTCAGCAAGATCTTCTCTAAAAGTAAAAAATAAACAAAGGTCTGGGGATGGGACTAAGTGGTAGAGTATCTCTGGGTTGAAGTCCCAGTTCAAAAAAAAAAAAAAGGAAAGGGAAAAGAAAGAAAAAAACTACCTATCATTGATCAAGTTGGTGTGGGACTGTCCTTCCCGACTCTAAAGGCAAGCAGATCTTTCTCCTCCTTGCCATGTTGTATCGGGCATCTTTTCTTCAAACAGACCAGTTTTGAATAATACATTGAAAATCTGTTGAGCAGTATAGCTCTTCACATTGCTGGTACTTTTGCTCAGATTTAGATGGTTGTGGACCCAGGAAACCTAGAGCATAGGGACCAAGCCATTGCTTTTGATACATTCACTCATTCATTCCAATAAGTACTTAGTATGTGGCAGAGACTGTTCTAGGCTCTTAGGATATGTCCGTGAACAAAATAGAGATCCTTGCCCTCATGGAGCTTATATTCTAGCAGGGAAAAACATAAAACAGACATAGCAAATAGGTAAATTGCACACTGAGAAGAAATCAGTGCTGTAGAAAAGGAAAAGATAGAGCAGGTAAGAGATATTGGGAAAGCTAAGGGTGGAAGGTGGGGCTGTATATTAACATAGGATTATCAGATTCATGAAAAACGATAAAATTTTCATTCATTGCAATTTCTCCTCCCCCGCCCTTATTTTTAGAGAGAGGGACAGTGAGAGAGAGAGAGAATCAATTTTATTTAATTTTTCACGTGGCTTTCATTGCTCCAACAGTTTGTTGAGTACATGGTGCTGGGGTTTGAACCTGTGTCCCCGCGCATGCCAGGCAAGTGCTGCAACAGCTCAGCCACTGCTCTAGCCCCTTGTAGCAATTTTTTAAAAGTGATTTCTTTTTAGAGCAGTTTTAGGTACTCTAAAAACTAGAAAAAAATTAGCAGAACAGAGATTTCTCATATTTCCAGGCCCCCACAGTTCCCCATACACCCGCTGAACCACACATGCACAAACCCCATCACAATCAATAACCCTCACCAGAGTGGTAAATTTGTTACAATTTATGAACATACTTTGACACATCAGTATCATCCAAAATTCATAGTTAACGCTAGGGTTCACTCTGGTTATACATTCTATGGGTTTTGACAAGTGTATAATGACAGTGTTCAAACATTATAGGAACATACAGAACATTTTTACTACCCTAAAAATATACTGTGCCCTGACTATTCATCCCTTCCATGCCCCAGACCTGGAAATCATTGATCTTTTTACTGTCTCTGTAGTTTTGCCTTTTCAAGAACATCATATGGTTGGAATCATACAGTGCATATAGCCTGTTCTGACTGGCTTCTTTCATTTCCTGAGATGCACTTAAGTTTGCTATGTGTCCTTGCATGGCTTCACAACCCCCACCCTTTTCCTCCATCCCCCAGCACTGGGGCCCAAACCTGACCTAGAACATGCTAGGCAAAGCTTTCTACTCCTCAGTGACCCCTGAGCCCTTGATAGCTCATTTCTTTTTAGCCCTAGATAATATCCCATCATGTGGACATACCACCTTTTCATATGCTTTCTATTATTTTTCTTGGTGGCAGACATGATATACTGGGTAAAAGAAACTAGTGACATTATACCTTTAATAATGTGGTGGTAAGACTGTGAGGAAGGAAAGCATTCCAAAGTCCTATGGTTAGGTCTGAATCTTTTAGTGAGTCTGTGGCTCTGGGCTATGAACTTCACAAGTGCTTCTCAGTCCTCCCAGCCACCATCCCAAACTTTGATGGGATAGGACAGCTGGGGGGATTGGAATTTAGCATTTCCATTTCCCCAGGTCAGGTAGGCTCTCATAAAACGCCAGTCCGTTAGGATCTGTTTAAACAGTTTCTCAAGAGGGCAGGCATCTTTTTTAAGAGATAGGGAAAGATTGAAAAAATCAGTTTTATTTTATTCTTTCATCGGCCTTTGTTTCTCTGACACTTAGTTGTGTATGTGGTGCTGGGGTTTGAATCTGGGTTCTTGCACATGCCAGGCAAGTGCTTCAACTGCTGAGCAGCCGCTCCAGCCCTGAGGGCATTCTTTTTAAAAAACAGCATATTCTGTCACATTTGAAAATGGCTCCTGCTGGGTGCAGTGACGTACACATATAATCCCAGCGACTCCGGAGGTTGAGGCAGGAGATCACATGCTCAAAGCTGGGCTCAGCAACTTAGCGATGCCCTAAGAAACTTAGCAAGCCTCTATCTCAAAATAAAATAGAGAAAGGATTGGGGATGTAGTAGAACACCCATGGGTTCAATGCCCAGTATTAAAAGAAATGGTTCCTTTTCCTCTTCCCTACAATAAGTTCAAGGGGACACTTGAACACTACAAGTGTTCACTGTGAGAACCAAGTTGAGTTGTGGAAGTAAAACTCACAGAAGTGTATGCCTTATCAATAACTAAGTTCCCCTGGACATTTTTTGTTTTGTTTTGCTTTGCTTTGCTTTGATTTGATTGAGACTGAGCTCGCTATGTTTCCCAGGCTGGTCTGAAACTCCTAGGCTCAAGTGAGCCTCCTGCCTCAGCCTCCCTAGTGCTGGGACTATAGGCATAAAACACTGTCTCTGCCTCTTCTTGGAGTTTTTAACTCTCAGAATTGGTCACACTGAGCCTTCAGCAATTCTTCAACTGCAGTTCAAATTTTCCTACTTCAACACTTCATTCCTTAAGAGCTTTCTGCTTATGGACTTCTGCTGTGATGAACTGTGATTCTCTATGTGGACCTGTCCCTCCTATTTTGGAAGCAGCAGTTACCCTGTGATCACTTGTATTTTGTATCTCAGGAAAGTTGTTGCTTTTGCAATTTATTTAGTTATTTTTTAAGAGAGAGGGATAGAGAGAGAAAGAGAATAAATTTTATTTAATTTTTCATGTGGCTTTGTTGTTCTGACACTTTGCTGTGTACGTGGTGCTGGGGTTTGAACTCGCATCCTTGCGCATGCCAGGCAAGTGCTGTAATCGCTGAACCACCGCTCCAGCCCCGCTTTTGAAATTTAATCAA
>PVKS010052804.1:0-10617 GCA_004027875.1 Aplodontia rufa
ATCAATGTCCTCTGGTGAGAAGTCTCTATTTAGCTCTTTGGCCCATTTATCAATTGGGCTGTTGGTGTTTTTGTAGCTGACATTTTTGAGTATTTTATAGATTCTGGATATGAGACCCTTGTCTGAGGAATCAAAGTCCATGATACTCTCCATTTCTGTAGGAAACCTCTTGACTCTTTTGATTGTTTCCTTGGCAGTGACAGACCTCCTTTCACTCTCACTGCATTTGGCACTTGTCAGCTTCCTGCAGTTTTATTTCTTGGCTTGGATCATCAGGGCAGCATTTTGTTTAGCTACAAATGGGCTTCTTGGGAAACATCTCTACCTAGAGAAAAAATAAACTTGCCCATGTCACTTTAGAAATTAATATATTTTACCACAGTGGAGTATGCTAGAAGGGTATGAGAAGTATTTCCCAAAATGCTTTTGTTGGAAACAGCCCTGTGAGATGCTATGTGACAGAAGGTTCCAAGGTCAAATGTATTTGGGAAATGTTGCCTTCTGTATCTGCTTCTCAGAGTTCTAAGGTACATAAGCATGTTAAAAGTCTTATTTGCTGGTTCCTTATCTGTGCCAGATTTCAATTTAAAGTGCCTCAGTGCTTGGCTTTGGGCCTTAACTCCTTTCTATATTCCCTAAGTGATCTCCACTCTCCACTTACATGATTTGAAATGCCATCTGTATGCTAACACCTTTCTCACTTCATATTTCAACCTTTCTCCTAGCTCCAGATTCTCTCTCTCTCTTTCCCACTGCCTAAACTCCCACATATGTCACAATAGCATCTTTTTTTTTTTTAAGAGAGAAGGACAGTGTGAGAGAGAGAGAGAAATCAATTTTTATTGAGTTTTTCATATGGCTTTCGTTGCTCTGACGCTTAGTTATGTACGTAGGTGCTGGGGTTTGAACCTGTGTACTCGTGCACGCCTTGCAAGTGCTGTAACCGCCGATCCACCGTGCCAGCCTCCACAATAGCATCTTATTCCTTACTGTGGTCTCTAAGATCAAGCCTCATCACATATACTTTCCCGCTTAGTTATTCTGTTCTGGTCACTGAAGTTCCTTTCTCTGTCTCTAACATGTCATGCTGTTTCCTACCAGGTCTTTGGATTCACTGTTCCTTCTGCCTGCTGGGCTTCCCCACTTCCAGTTACTACTTATGATATCACCTCTTAAGGTCTTCAGAGTCCACTATTTGAAATGATCTTGCTTGTTTGCTCAAGATTTTTTTTTGTTATTATTTGTTTGTTTTTTGTGAACCCCACCTAGAAAGTGAATCTCATGAGGTCAGGGAAAAGATCTTAACTATCCTGTTCACTCTTTACAGGGATTTCCTCAGTTCCTAGAGCAGTTCCTTATACATTATAGGTACTCAATAAATATTTGTTGAATACATGAAAAGGCTTTTGAAATTATACAGTGTAGAAAATTATAAAATTTAGTTTAACCCAACATTCCTCAAATTTATTTGACCACAGGATCCTACTTGCCATTGTAAACAATCTTTTTTATCCCAGGAATCATTCCTAGGATACACTGTGGTTTATGCTGGATTAACATCAGTTTTTTTGTGGTGCTAGGGATCATACTTAGGGCCTTGAGCATGCTAGGCAAGCACTCTACCACTGAGCCACATCCGCAACGCAAACATTAGTATTTTAAAGGCTGATGTTTGAAACTCAGTGGTTCTTAAATATCAAAACTTGAAAATTTCTTATAAGCCAACATTTGGGCAGTTCTTTGTAAGTACACAATATTAGGAGTATACTTATTTTTTTTTTTTAAAGAGAGAGGGACAGTGAGAGAAAAAGAGAGAGAGAATCAATTTTATTTAGTTTTTCATGTGCTTTTTGTTGCTCTAGGGACTTCATTGTGTACATGGTGCTGGGGTTCAAACTTGCATACTTGCACATGCTGGGCAAGCGCCATAACCGCTGAACCATGGCTCCAACCCAAGTGTGCTCATTTTAAAAGTAAGTTCACTGGTATTTATTTCTTTAAAGTCTGGGTTAAAAAAAATGAGATAGCCAGTCAAAATCATAGGGCTCAGAGATGCATGAAGTGTTTGTAGAAGGAGAAGTCCAGACAGGATATAGCAAAATTAAGGGATGTGGTTGACAAAGGGAAAATGAGCTTGGTGCCCAATAAAGCTTTCCTGCTTCAAATGGAATTTTTAGAAACAGAAACCTGTAGTTGGAAAGTTGGCTATTTTTATACTACGTATGTTTTCCATAACTATTCTCTTTTCCCTCATATTTAGTAAAGCTGTTCTTGAAAATGCCAGCCTGTCTCGATTATGCCAAGTTTGCCAACAGAAAACATTTTTGTCCACACTAAAAATTTTAAAGGAAAACCACACAGCCTTGTGGGAGGGGCAAATAGGTGATGTGGTGACATAGAGAATGTGGGAAAGTATCCAAGGTAGAAATGAAAGTCAAGTCACAGAGTCAAAGAGACTGGGTTGGACTCTTCCAACTTGGAGACATTCTTTCAAGACTAATTTTGTTCAACTCTGTTTTATTAAAACTTTGGAGAATCTCATGTTGAGTCTTAACTAGTCAAAGCTAATTCTTTACAAAAACACACATGAACAACAGTAAGCTATAAAAAACAATTGATAAAGGAATTGTCCAATTGCATGAAAAGCCCTAAAAGAAATTAGATAAGGAAAACTTGTCAAAGTCCTCAATGATTTGAAATGTATGAAAAGAATATGTAAGAAGTTTTGTGCACATGCGTTGTACTCTCAGTTTGGACCTAATTGTTTTTCAATTCATGATTGCACTAAGAATGGCAGCTGGAATTGACTTTGGATCAGCTCTTGCTTAATTCTCAGGGAGATTGTTAGGGAAGGTATCTTAGTTATAAAGTTAAATAAAGTTCAGATGCATAACTCAGATGTAGGGAATTCAGATTAGGGGGTTGAGTATTGTGCTTAATAAAATAAAAGGTTGATTCTGAGTCTGATAGGTTCTGATCCTGAACGAACAATTATGGTCCCTGTGGTTTTTATTCATTAGGTGGGGGACCTGGTCTTAGAGAACCAGAGTTCTCCAGAGAGGGCAGGGTGGGGGGGGTGAGGGAGGGAAAAAGGGAGAGAGAGAGAGACAGAGAGACTGACTTTAAAGAATTGGCTAAAGTGATTATGCAGGCTGGCAAGTCCAAAATCTGTACAGCTGATATAACAATTTGAATCCTAAAGCTGGAAGTTATTATAGAACCAGGAAGAACTAACGTTCCAGTTTGAAGGTTGTCAAGCAGAAGAATTATCTCTTACTTAAGGAAGAGTCAGCCTTTTGTTCTATTCAGGCATTTAGTTGATTGTATAAAGCCTATGGAAGATGATGTGCTATATTCTATTGATTTAAATGTTAATCTCATCCAATAACACCAATAATGTTTGACCAAATATCTGGGCACTCAATGGCCTAGTCAAGTTGACACATAAAATTAGTCATCACAGGTGGAATTGGATGTGCATCACTAAATTTCTATCCAAAAGATGAACTGATCCCAAAAACATAGTAGTGGCTTGGATATAAGGAGGGAGAGAGTCAGGCCCTGTACGAGGCGTGGTCACTGGATTACATGATAACGACACTTAAAATTTCATTTAAGTTCTTCTTTTTTATGTGTTTCCCATATGTTATTTTCAAGCCTTAGTGTTATAAGTTGAATTGTATCTCCCTAAAGAGACATATGTTAAGAGTCTGAAAGTAGGACTTCAGAACGTGACCTATTTGGAGATAGGGCTTTCATAGAATTAAGTTAAAATGAGGTTATTAGGGTAGGCTCTATAGCAATATGTCTGGTGTCCCATAAAAGGGACAATTTAGACACAGAAACAGAGAGGGAAGATAGTTTTAAGAGACACAGGAGAATACAGTTATCTGTAAGTTGAGAAAAAAGGCCTGGATCAGATCCTTCTCTTAACCCTCAGAAGGAATAACCCTGCTGACACCTCAATTTTGGACTTATAGCCTCCAGAATTATGAGACAATGTGTTTTTGTTATTTATGCCAGTCTGTGGTACTTTGTTATAACAGCCCTAGGAAACTAATACACTTAGTAAAGTTTTTTATACATGATAGGATGTGTTGACCACACTTGGAAGAATGAAGGGAAGAGGATGCATCCAGAGAATGAAACCTAGGGGAGGGAGCAGCAGCAGCAGCAGCAGCAGCAGCACAGAGCTGAGGTCATGAGATGGCATAGGCAATTGGGGAAGAAGTCTGGAGTGCTGAGAAGTGTGCTGGCTATAAACTGGAAAAACTACCAATACAATTAGTTCATAGTGATCATTCCTGTGTTTGACCGGCTGAGAAACATCAATGGGGTTTATATTAACTTTGAAAATGTTAAAAATTAAAAGACTCATATTAACAGTGATAATGTTAAAAAGTAAATGGTATATATTAACTTTGACAATATTAAAGATTAAAGGACCAATCTTTGACTTTGTTGACATCAATAAATGAGTCACAAACTTCTTGATACAGAGTGTTGGGAGCAACAGCAATAATGGCATCTTGCCTGGCAAATACATCTCTGTCTGAATGTCACCACACAAGTCTGCTAGCACACTGTTTCCTGAACCCCTTTCACTGAAATGTTGCTATAGATATAGATAAGGAGCACCATTAACTGTAAGAGTGGAAAGAGGAAGAATAAATAAAAGAAAGGAAGGGAGATCCAAGTTCCACTCTATTTGAAATAAGCATAATATTTGGTTTCAGGTAATACTATTTCTAAAATAGCCAAATATTTATAATATTTGTCAAACACTGTGGTTGTATTATTAGTATAGAATAAAGATGTTATTTTAAAGTAATATGCAAAAATTAATGCTTTTTTAAAGTCCTTATTTCATGGTTACTTCTAAAACCTTTGAAATAGCATCCCATTTCAGAAAATGGAATGAAGATTCCTCGGAGGTCTAGAAACCAGGTAGAAGGAAAAGAAATCTGATGATAATATCTTGACATTTTTAATACTGAGTAATATTAATGTTAATATCAGCTATTCCATTTTTCTAAAGATCTTCATTTTAAAGACTTATTCTTATTCATTTTACCTGTCTAGTGCCTTAATAATTATAATTTTCTAGAGCATGCACATGACTTGAATTCTATTAAATAGGAAATGATTTCCTATATATTTTAAGTTTGGAATCTCTCTCTCTCTCTCTTTTTAGAGAGAATCAACATTATTTATTTTTTAATCTGGCCTTTGCATCTCTGACACTTAGCTCTGTAGCTGTATATGAGGTGCTGGTGTTTGAACCTGTGTTCTTGCACATGTCACGTAAGCGCTCCAACCACTGAGCTACCACTCCACCCTTCTTTTTTTCTTTTTTCTTTTTTAAAGAGAAAGAGTGTGTGTGTGAGAGAGAAAGAGAGAATCAATTTTATTTATTTTTCATCTGGCCTTTGTTTCTTGGAAACTCTTTTTTTGTTGTGCTACATATTTGCTGGGTCTAATATATGAGTTTGACTTCTTTTCACCCAAGCCTGGATTTTGTCTAGCTTCCACAAATGAGGGGAAAATTTAACCCTTCATTCTCTGGGTTTGGCTAACTTTGCTCTGCATGATTTCTTCCATTGCAACTCATTTACCTTCAAAGGCAGCAATATTGTTATTTCTAATAGCTGAGTAGAACTCCATTGTGTGTTCCTTTCTCTTTGTGTGCGTGTGTGTGTGTGTGTGTGTGTGTATCAGAGCTTTTTGATCCATTGATTCAGTGAGAGGAATCTGGATTGATTCCATAATTTAGCTATTGTAAATTGAGCAGCTATGATCAATGATTTTGCTGTGTTGCTGTAATGTGCTAATTGTAACTTCTCTGGGAAAATACCCAGAAAAGGGATAATTGGGTTATACGATGGATCCATCCTGAATTTTTTGAGGAGTCTACACCCTGCTTTCCAGAGCAGCTGTACCAATATGCAGTTCTACCAACAGTGTGCTATTGTTCCTATCTCCCTACAACCCTTCCAGCATTTGTTACTATTTGTATTCTTCATCTTTACCAGTCTGACTGGAGTGAGATGAAATCTTAATGTAGTTTTGATTTGCATTTCTCTGATTACTAGTGATTTAGAACACTTTCTCATGTATTCATTGGCTTGCTTGATTTCCTCTGTTGAGAAGTTTCTGTTTAGCTTTCTGGCCCAATTTTTGATTGGATTGTTTGTGCTTCTGATTCTTTGTAAATTTTGGATATTACTCCTCCATCAGAGGAATCACAGGCCACAATTATCTTCCATTCTGTGGGTTCTTTCTTGACAGTTTTGACCAATTCCTTGGCTGAGCAAAAGCTTTTTAATTCCTGACTTTAATTCTTTTGCTTTGGAAGTCTTTGTGAGGATGTTGTTGCCAATTTCTATATGCTGTTGGTCCTAATTTTTCTTCTAGAAGTTGTATAGTAGCTGGTTTAATTCCTAATACTTTGATCCATTTGATTTGATTTTTGTGCAAGGTGAGAGATAAGGATCTAATTTCAACTTCCTGCACATGCCTGTCCAATTTATCCAGCACCATTTGTTGAATAGACTGTCATTCTTCATGTGATTTTTTGACCCCCTTTGTCAAAAATCAGATGTCTAAAGATTTGTGGGTTTGTCTCAGAGACTTCCATTCTATTCCAATGGTCTTAATTCCTATTTTGATGCCAGGACCATGCTGTTTTTGTTACAACAGCGCTATATTATAATTTTAGATCTGGTATTAGGAAACCACCTGTTTCGTCTTTCTTGCTTAGTAATGTTTTGGCTATTCTGGGTTTCATGTTGTTCCAAATGAATTTGAGAATTGCTTTTATGTATCTGTAAAGAATGACATTGGTATCTTGATGGGGATTGCATTGAAACTGCATAGTGCTTTTGGCAGAATGGTCATTTTAATTATATTAATTCTGCCTAATGAAGAATATGGAATATCTTTCCAGCTTCTCAGTTCTTCAATTTCTGTCTTAAATGCTTGATAATTTTCATTGTAGAGCTCTTTTACTTCCCTTGTTAGATTAATTCCCAAGTATTTTCTTCTTTTTGAGGATATCGTGAATGGGACCAATTTCCTGATTTCTTTGTCTGCTCTGATATTGATAACATATAGGAAAGCTATTGATTTATGGGTGTAGATCTTGTAGCCTGCCATTCTGCTAAATCTGTTTATAAGCTCAAGCAGTTTTCTGGTGGAGTTCTTTGCATCTTTCAGATATAGGATCATGTTGTCAGCAAAAAGGGACCGTTTGACTTCCTCTCTTGTTCTTATCCCTTTGATTTCCTTCTCTTGCCTGATTGCTCTAGCTAGGGTCTTGAGGACTATATTGAAAAAAAGTGGTGAGAGCAGGCAGCCTTGTCTTGTTCTCGAGTTTAGTGGAAATGCTTTCAGCTTTTCTCCATTTAGTATTATACTAGCCAAGGGTCTGACATATATGGCCTTTTCAAGGTTAAGATAAATTCCTTTGATCCCTATTTTCTCTGGAGTTTTGAGCATAAATGGTTGCTGGATTTTATTGAAGGCTTTTTCTGCATCAGTTGAGATGATCATATTGTTTTTGTCCTTAATTCTGTTCCAGTGATGAATCACATTTATTGATTTGCATATTTTGAACCAGTCTTGCATCCTTGGAATGAAGCCCACTTGATCTTGATAAATTATCTTCTTGATGTGTTTTTGAATGCAGTTTGCTAGAACTTTATTGGAGATTTTTGCATTGATGTTCATCAGGGATATTGATATGTAGTTTTTTCTTTTCTTTAAGAGAAAGGGACAGTGAGAGAGAGATAGAGAAAGAAAGAATGAATTTTACTTACTTTTTCATGTGGCTTTCGTTGCTCCAAGACTTTACTGTGTATGTGGTGCTGAGGTTTGAACTCACGTACTCACACATGCCAGGCAAGCACCCTAACCGTTGAGCCACAGTTCCAGCCCCTGTAGTTTTCTTTATGAGTCTATGTTGGGTTTTGGTATCAGGGTTATGGTTGCCTCATAAAAAGTGTTTGGGGGAATTCCCTCCTTTTCAATTTCTTGGAATAGCTTAATAAGAAGTGTTAGCTATTCCACATAGGTGTGGTAAAACTCAGTGGGGAATCCATCAGGTCCTGGGCTTTTTCTTCTTTGGAAGGCTTTTAATTGCTGTATGGATTTCAGTTTCTGTTATTGGGCTGTTTAGGATTTCAATATTGTCCTGCATCAATTTGGGATATTTGTATGTGTCTAGAAATTTGTCCATGTCTTTCTGATGATCTAATTTAGAGAAGTATGGCTTTTCAAAATATGTTCTGATAATCCATTTGATTTCCACAGGGTTGCTGGTGATCACCCCATTTTTGTTGGTAATTTTATTGATTTACTACAATCCTTTACTTCTTTAAGTGAGATTAGCTAGGGGTCTGTGAATTTTATTTATTTTTTCAAAGAACCAGCTTTTGTTTCATTGATTCTTTTTACTGTTCTCAATTTCATCTTTATCTTGATTATTTCCTGTCTTTTGCTGGCTTTGGGATTAGATTGTTTTTACTTTTGTAGGGATTTCAAGTGGATCATAAACTTATTTGTGATCATTCCTGACTTTTTTTTTTTTTAGAGAGAGGGACAGTGAGAGAGAGAGAGAGAGAGAGAGAGAATCAATTTTATTCAGTTTTTCATGTGACTTTCATTGCTCCAACACTTCATTGTGTATGTGGTACTGAGATTTGAACTCACGTCGTCGCAAATGCCAGTTAAGCACCATAACTGCTGAGTCACTGCTCCCACTCTCTTTCCTGAATTTCAATTTAGGCACTCAGTGCTATAAATTTTCCCCTTAAGAATGTTTTAATGCTGGGCTGGAGCAGTGGCTCAGTGGTTCTGGTGCTTGCCTGGCATGTGCAAGGATGCAGGTTCAAACCCCAGCACCACATACACAACAAAGTGCTGTAGCAATGAAGGCCACAGGAAAAACTAAGTAAAATTTGTTTCTGTATATTTCTCTCTCTCACTCTCTCTAACAAAAAAAAAAAAAAAAAAAGAATGCTTTCATGCTGTCCCAATGGTTTTGATATGTTGTGTCTTCATTCTCATTCACTTCCAAGAATTTCTTGATTTCTGCTCTCATGTCTTTGTAGATCCATTCTTCATTTAATAGGATATTATTCAATCTCCATGTATATGTGTGTTTTCTTCTGTTATAATTTTTGTTGCTAATCAGTAGGGTCATGGCATCATGGTCTGAGGGGATACATGGAATAAAATCTACTTTTATATATTTGCTGAGTTGTCCTTTGTGAACTAGAATATGATCTATTTCAGAGAATGATCCATGTGCTGCTGAGAAGAAGGTATACTCAGCCAATTTGGGGTGGAATATTCTATAGATGTCTGTTAAGTCCATTTCATTTATGGAGTTGTTTAGACTGGAGATTTCTTTATCACTTTTTTTGCTTTGACAATCTGTCTATTGCTGATAGAGGAGTATTAAAGTGTCCCAGTATTATTGAGTGGAGGTCCACAGTGGTTTTATGTCATAGAGTAATTTTTCCACATAGTTGGGACCGTTGGTGTTTGGAGAGTATATATTTACTATGTTTATATCTTCCTGTTGTATTTTTCCCTTTACTAGGATTTAGTGGCCTTCTTTATCTCTTCTGATTAATTTATGTTTGAAAGCTGTTTTGTCTGATATAAGAATTGCAAATCCAGCTTGCTTTCTTGGGCTGTACACCTGGCAGATTTTTTCCATCCTTAATCTGTGGATGTCATTGGCTGTAAGGTGGCTCTCCTGTAAGTAGCATATTGTTGAATTTTATTTTTTGATCCAATCAGCTAATCAGTGTTTTTTTTTTATTGGTATATTGAGACTATTCACATTCAGTATTAGGACAGTTATGTGGTTATGGTTCAGTCACCATTTTTATTAGTGAGTTTTGTGCTTTCTTGGTTGTCTTTTGATAGTGTGTGTTTTTATTGAATTTCTTCTGTTTGTAGGTTTTGAGGAGTGTTTGCTTGCTCTTCTCTCTGGAGTTTATCTTTGAGGATTCTTTGTAATACTGGTTTTCTGTTCATGATCCTTGTTGGTTTGCCTCTGAATATGATTTGGTGTTTCTCTCTTGTGGTTTTTAATCATCTTTCCTTGATTTCCCTGTTATACATTTTGAACATGATGTGTCTCAGTGAACTTCTCATTTGATTAGGCCTATTGGGTGTCCTGTACACTTCCTGGATGAGCATTTCTGGCTCTATTCTGATATGGGAAAATTTTTCTTTAACTATTTCACTGAAAATGTTCTTCATATCATTTGTTTGTGTTTTGATCTTCCTGTATCCTAATTACTCTTAGATTGTTTCTTCTGATTTCATCCCATTTGAAATTCTTCTCATGTTCTGTGAATTTTTTTCTCCTTTTTGTCATCCATGTACTCACGATTACTCAGCCTAACTTCACTGTTGGAAGTTCTTTCTTCCAGAGCTGAAGTTCTATTTTCTTCCACTGTTCTGATGTGATTGACTGAAGATTTTAGCTCCATTACTTCCTTTTTCAGTATGTCTATTTCTTTGGTAATAGAGTTTTTCATCTCTTGAGTTTTCTCACTTAGTTCCTTCATTATATCTTCTTCTTTTTTTTTTTTTTTTTTT